>VWYP01021683.1:186202-224260 GCA_013400435.1 Pycnonotus jocosus
AGATTTAGGGGCATGGGGAGGCAGAGGGGTGTTTGTGGATAGGGACAGGGCACAGCCGGGGGCAGGTTTGGAAGAGGGCGTAGGAGCAGGAGCTGGAGGAAGGGGTTTAGGGGAAAAGCGTTCGAAGGTGTGTGTGGATAGGGGCAGGTTTAGGAACAGAGGATTGTGTGGGGATGGAGGTTTAAGGGCAGAAGGTGGCTGAGGGGGTGAGTGCATCGCAGCAGTTTTAGGGGCCGGGGCTGGAGGTGGAGATTTAGAGCCAGAAGGTGGCAGAGAGTGTGTGTGGATAGGGGCAAGTTTAGGGGTAGGGGGGGTGGCAGGAAGGGNTTTAGGGGCAGAAGGCTTGGGGGCAGAAGATTTAGGGACAGGGCAAGCTGGTGGATATGTGTGGATGGGGCAGGTTTGGGGACAGGGTGCTGCAGGGGGAAGGTTTAGGGGCAAGGGGGGAGATTTAAGGGCAGGGAGGAGAGGAAGGGAGGTTTAGGGGTAGGGGGCAGTTCTAGATGCAGTGTCTGGAGAGGAAGGTTATGAGGAAGAGGGTGGTGGAAGGTGCGTGTGTGGATGGGGCAGGTTTTGGGGCAGGGATGGCTTAAGGGGGTTGGAGCAGGGGTTGTGGGAAGTGCAAATAGGGCAAGGAATGGTGGAAGGACTGGGGGGCGAGGTTTAGGGAAGTGGATCAGGCCGGGGGTGGCAGAGGGTGTGTGTGCATAGGTAGAGAGGACTGTGGTGAGGTTTAGGGGCAGGAAGCTGCAGGGGGCAGGTTTAGGGACTGGGGTGGCAAGGCAGAAGGTTTGGGGACAGGGAATGTCTTGGGGACATTAGGAGCAGGGAGTGGGAGGAGTGCAAACAGGGGCAGGGGGTCGCTGGGGGTGATTGGGGTCAGGGAATGGTGGAGGGCAGGGCTGTGGATGGGGTGGAGAGTGGGGTAGCACAGGGCAAAGCCATCCCGTTGTCTTGGAAAAATTCTCTGGCCCCTTGCCTTCCCAGCGGAGAGGGCAGCACAGCCCCCACCACGGCCAGGAATAAACGGTGTCCTTGTAGAAAAAACAATCCTCTTCCAGGCAGTGGGAATGTATGGTCCCTGCTCGTGTCCTGGAGCCCCCTGCCCTTGACCCCAAGATCCAGCAGGAGCAATGGCTCAGTGACAGTGTCCAGGGTCCCCAGGGCAGAAGCGACACCTCAGCAGAATCCATTTTTAGGACATTTTGGGGTTAATAAGGTTTTCTTCATTGCCAGGATTACAGGAATTAAACGCTCTCCACAATTTACTTAATTCTAGCTAAATAATATGGCTATAGGGAGCACCAAAGGAATCTTAAGGGGAAAGAAGAGAAAGGAGGAGATGCTGAAGTTGGGTCATTCTCAACACTTGGGGTCTGTGAGGTCCACTGACTCATCAAAGAAAGGAATGTGGCACAGATGGATGCTGTGCAGAGCAGTGGATTGCAGGACAGCTCCCTCAAATTCATGCAATGGGGACTAAGGCTGAAAATATTCCTAAACTCATTTTCTTTTTCCTCTGGAGGGAGATAAGAGTAAACATGAATCATTCTTCTAAAAGTTTGAGAAGCATTTTGTTCCAAGAAGAAATATGTAATTTTTTTTTTCTTCTTCTTACAGTAACAAGTTCACAGAAAACTTCAGGAGGCTTTTACAAAGGCTCATAAGCACTTTGAAGCTGGAGACTGTTTTTTATATATGTACAGCACTTGCGTAACAAAGTCTCGACTGTGAATGGGATTCCAGGGTGCAGTTGCAATAAAGTGATTAATAGTATCATTCATGGTATCATACCTCATTCATAGGTTTCCTGTAAGTTAAGAGGAATACATTGGCAGGAATACAGTGGTTGTGACTTTAAACACGATACTCTTGAGGGGGGAAAAGTTATGGCTAACACATGCACTGAAGGGCTGTGCAATTAGTAAAGCTATGTAAAAGGCTAAAGAAAAGAATTTTTAGAGCAAAAGGTGTGGAAAAACAAGCCCACAAAGATCTCGTTCTGAGCTAGTTCTATGGCACAGAAAAAGAGAGGTGGATACACAGCTGGTGAAACCAAGAACAGAAAATAAAATGTGTCTGTCAAAGGGATGGGTCGGGGTGATCACTGTTTATTCAGAAACACACAAGTAGGGCTTGGGTTTGTTCTTCTTACAAAAACAGTGAGGACTGATTTTGTCACCAAAATGTTTGCCACCAAAATGTTTGTCACTTGCTTGTGGCAAAAATCACTGAGAAAGCCAGGCAAGATGCAAAAGGGAATGCAAAGCAGTTGTCAAAGGAGAAGTAAATGTCCTGGCTGTGGGCTGCATGCAGCAGCTCAGGATGCATTTAGAGCCTCCAGAGAAGTGACAAATCGTGGGTCAATATTTCCTATAAAGCTGTTTATTTCATTTGAAAGCAAAACAATGGGCAAATACTTCTGCTTATTTCATTCGGGAAATAAGTTGTTAAACAGCTACCACGTGGCTGAAGCATGGAAAAGTGTGTGAGGAGAGAAAATACGACCCAGTGTTTCACTGCACCAGCATCCCCACGGTTAGCTAAAACGAGACATTTAGCTCGGTCCAAGAAAACATCAGCCCTCGGGGCCAGGCGGGGTGAGTAACACGGGATCGCTTGGGCTGTGTCCCTGCCCGGGCTCAAAACACTCCCTGGCCAGGGCTGCTGCTATTTTTAATGGCTGTGCTATGAAAAGCCCCGTTTCACAGCACCTGAGTCGCTGCTCTGCAGGCAGGGAGGGCTCGGGAGCGCGTTCATCACGCGGCTGTCATCGCTTTTGAGGAAACGGGCACAGGGCGGTTCGGATGTTGTCCTAAAGCCACTCAGTGGGACAGGCACAGCCTGGCCTTTCTGCACAGGGACAGCTCCTGCTGCATGGCACAGGGAAACCCATCCACCCACCAGAGCTGGACCCCGGGGGGATTTTTGCCCAGGGCTGAATGACACCCTGAAGTTTCATTTATTACATCACCTCCCCATCTTGTTTGCAGTGTTTCGCAGGGAGGTCTTTACACGCCCAAAAAGCTGAAATGCTTTCTCTGCTTGCAACAAAAAAGCCCAGGAGTGAATATTGTCACTGGAGATAATGTTACAGCTTTGGCAAGATGACACTTAAAGACTTCATCAGCCTTCCAAGAATTTCGGAAATAGTGGTGCATAAAGGCAGCAAGTGCTAAGAGCAGGCAGTGCTTGCAAGAAGTGCCCTTACCAGCAGTGCTTTCAAGAGCTGTTTTCTGTTTTCACCTATCATTAGAGCTGCGCAGCTCAGACCGCTTTTAAATAATTATACTTAACAGTTAAAAAACTCTCCCATGCTCAAATAAATTTTAGCTGAGATGGTTTATGCTTTGCAGCCTCATATGACACTCAATCTTTCTCATGTGACTCTTGTAACAAGTCAAATTCATGTATTTTGATACCACACACTTGGATCACTTAAGCCTGCACAAAACTGCAGTGCTCGCATGTCATTTATCTTCAAATCCTATTGTAGCGCTCCTAAAGTGTAATTTCTTCAGTGAATGGAAATTTATACTGACAGAGGTGTTATAAAACATGGAAAATACTGGGAGGAGAGGGCCCAACATTTTCTTTATCTCTTCAAGAGTTCACTAACGGGGATTTATTTTTCAGCTCAGCGTTGGTTCACTGCAGGTTACAGATCCCTGGTGCAATTAAAGGGACCTGTTTCCAGGCTTCTTAAGCAAAACTCACATTACTTGCAACAGGTGGGATCTGTGTGCTGTGGCCTCAAGGCAACAAACTGGTTCACAGGCTTCACTTTCCACATTGGTCCCTAAAGCTACTTGCAGAAAATCACCCAGTCGAAAGAAACTCCTGGGATCCCAGCCGCTGCCTCCCTGTTTCAAAATGCATGGGTAAGAAAAACCAATTTATATTCATAACCTTGAGTAAATAAATTGTCACTTTAACTACACATTTTATTGTAATTAAGCGCTTCACGGTAATGACCAACCCACACCATGGAGCTGTTTCTTAGTATAACGGTAAGGCGAGTTCTCAGCTGTGAGCACAATTAGGAAACCTTTAAAAGCACAGACCAGGTGATACAGCAGGGTGATGTTGCACAGTTCTCAACATGTGGAGAAAAGGTGGTTTTGCTAAAGGGCTTTGTCCTTATTTTCGAGGAATACAGTTGCTGTGTGGTCAACAAAACCAAATCTCACTGGCCGAATTCCCCAGTAGGGTTTTTATGCAATATTAGCCTAGGTAACATCCTCTGCTCCCAGTGGATTTGCTTCACTCCAGAGGGACCACAACTGAGGCAGATTTAGACCTTCCCCAGCTTTCTAAGGACTCGCTGCTGTCACCTCTCCATAATGCAGCTACAATTAACTTTGCTGGAATTTCTATATTTGAAGCAGCTTGAAACCAGAGCCTGAACTTCCAGACGTGGATGCAGATAGTCTTTGCTACTGTCTGTAGGAGCCCTTGGGCTTCATACTAAAAAAGCCCACCCATGTTGATAAATTTGCCCTTTGCAGTCTGGCTTCAGTGCGGCTGGCAAAAATAGCAAGTGATGCAGCAGACAGAATGGGCCCTAAACTATATTTTTTGATAGCTTTTCTTAGCTCCAGACTAAAGAGCAAGGCATCAGATGTTGACAAATTAGCAGGGAATATACGGAGCAAAGGGATTTGTTACTGAAATGCCCACAATCCAGCAGTTCTGCTGTCCCCCAGAATTTGAACTTTTCCCTTGGTTTTCAGCTGTGTTTTGATTAGAGTGTAAATACCAGCCACTGGCACGTCAGCTGGCATCAGAGCCACATGCCAAAGCTTTGTTCAGGTCAGAGCTTTAGTGTCATTTTACTCATCCATGGATTTTGTTAGGACTTCTGAGGCATAGCTCATTATTTTTTACCACTGTAAATAGCTGTCCTTGTATAATTATTCCTCTTTGTATCCAGGAGAACTTGTCTGGCCTTTTGGGTGGGGAGCTTAATTGCATGAAGGGTCTGGAGCATGGTTGATGCTGGATAGTTCGGAGTGTAACCTGCCCCCAAAAAGGAGAATCCAGGCTCTAATCTGTACCCCTAAGTCATGCCAGCTTGCTGGGCACCAAAGCACGCCCACACTTGAGTTGGAGACTCCTGTGCTCAGACAAGGAGGATAATTGACACCACAAGACTAATTCTGCAATGACTATATATGTTTAATTGGTAAAGGACTGCATTTTCTATCCTTTTTTAACCCAGGTCACAGTGCCAAAGTACTGCCTGATGTTTGAGGTTCCTTTCAGGTATTTTCGTCATTGAGATGCACTGTACTTAAGGCTACTGTGGTTGCCAGCTTTGTCTTATGCCCTCAAGCACTACTGTGCCTTTTAGTGTTGAGAAACGAGCATTCAAATTCCTCTGAAACACCAGGCTGTGCTGCTTCCACAGCTCACAGGGGGCTTCCCTCATCCTCAGGTACAAAAGCTCTGGCTGCTCCAAAGCCAGTGACCAGCAGTCAGGAAAAGCACAGTTTATATGTACATACACACACACACACACACACATATATATAAGCAAACTGCAATCCTAAACTTTGGACATCTCCTGCTTTTAAGCTTTTGCCTCAGATTCCCTGTAAAATACAAATAACAGCATTGATGAGCTGTAGCTCATAAAAAAGTAAATATTTCTAACTTCCAAGAGCGTGTGTTGCAGCCAGCTGAAGTCAGTGCAGGTTAAATTCAGCAGAAGGAAGATATTTCTACCAGCTGATGGTACGTGACCATTCAAACAGTTTACCAAGTGCCACGGCAGCAAAATTCCTTCTGTTTAAGACTGCCTGGTTGCCTGGCAGGAAAATGTGTTCCCAAATTGGTGTAGTAACACTGGAATCACTTCTTGGTGACAACCCTATTGACTGACAGCCTCCAGTAATGGCAGTCTATTAATCTCTTGCTCTGTGGCCATAAAGCATTCTGTCCTCCTTCCATTAAAAGCTGAAGGTAAATAAATGCAGGTCTCATAATCAGATCATTTTGCTCGCAGTCTTGCTGTCTACAAAGCCTCTGCATGGGAGGGAAAAGGAGAAGGGCTAAAGAAAGTGTCCCCATGGTTGGCTTGAGGCCAGCCAAGATGTGCCACTGCAGCCGTGGGGGCTCGGGAGCTGCTGAGTTGCCCTGGTCATTCCACTTTGCTGTGCACAACAGCCCACGTTGCTGACACTGCCTGGGGGAAGGGCAAGGTGTGAAACCTGCTCTGAGCTTGGAGAGGGTTTGGGCCAGGTCAGGGCAGCCTGAAGTGCTGCGTGCCTTTGGGTGGCTGCCAGCAGAACCTCTGGGGTTTTGCAGCACCTGAGAAAGAGCCTGGGGATACAACAACCCTTGAACCTGCAGAGCGAGGAGAGCCCTTGGAATGCCCCTCAACCTTTTCTGCCTAAGTTACCATCCCCTGTAAAAGAGGATAGGAATTATTTACCCACATTGTGTTCAGGTGTTGGTGTTTTACCTGGGAATGCAATGCAGGCCTTTTAAAGCACATATGGTGGTTACAGCAGCCTGGAGCCAAAGCCTGTCATCTCTCCCCCTCCCTCGCCTTCCTCTCTCCCCAGGTGTTTACTTGGCAGAAGAACATCTTTCAAATTCCAGTATTTTATTTTAAAAGCTCAAGTCAAGGTTTTTAAACTGGTTGCAATTAAAATTTAACAACAGGAAAGTTCTTGCAGAGGTGCCATGTCCCTTTGAAATGGTTTTGCTGGAGAAAATCATCCATATCCCTGCTGCAGCCAGCTGGACTGCACTGCAGGGTTAACTTTCACTGTTACCTGTGGCCTTGTGCCTCCTGACACACTCAAAGCATGTGTGGAAGGGCCAATAAAATATGTCCTGGAGTGTTTGGTGTATTTTTAGAGTTTGTCCCAGATTATTGGCCTTTGTCCCAGATTTCAGTGGTTAGGGTATAAGAATGCCCGGTGGGGTTGAGTGCTTCCTGCCTTGCTCTCAGGAAGGCTTTAATCAGGAAAAATACCCTCTCAGAGAAGGCAAATAATTAAGTTTTTGTGGCAAATCCTCTATTGCCATTAGCAGGAGATGATAAACACTCAAGACCACAGTATAAATAGAACCAGGCAGATGCACTAAGATTGAAAGTGCAACTTTATTGTGGTACATGGTATTGAGTAATGAATTGGACATTATAACAAGGTAGCTTTCCTTTCTGTTTTTATTGGGAGCAGAGTTGGTTTTTACACCATAAAGTGCCTGTCTTGTGGGGAAATGCTGGTGTAACCCTCCTGGACAAAGCTCATCCCACATCCTGGCAGTGTGCAAGCAGGGAACTAATGATGGGAGGGATCTTCACATATCATCCTATCCATCCATCCTTCTCCTTTTGGAAGTGGTTAATTGACCTATGGCATTCCTGGTAAATGCTCATCCAACCTCTTTCTGCGGTGCTCCAGCCTCCCAGGGAATTCAGAGTTTCACCTGCAGAACTTTTTTTCTCCTGTGTAACATCAGCCTTTCCTGATGTAATTTGGTCCTTACTGACCACATGGGAAATAACTCCTCCCTTTCTCTCTTCTTCAACTTTTTCACATGGGAAGATTATGTCTCTTCATCCTGCCAAACAACCCAATTCTTTTGTCCCTTCCTTGTATTTCTGGTTGTGCAGCATGACCCTCACTCCATCCCTTGGCTGCTTACCTATATCTCAGGGGCTAAATTTCCTTGCTGAAGCCCTGGACTCCCCATGCCAACATCTCTGTCATCCTCAGCTCTGGGGGATTTCTCTGGATTCCCTCCCAATTGCATTGCAGCTCATTGGGATGCTGGAGAGCTCTCTGATGGACTCATCCAAGCCATTTCTGCCTTTCATTTGCTTCTACCTTGGTCTTACCTCTTTACCTGCCTCCCAACTGTTTCTTGCCAAGCTGTCTTAGTGCACTTTCTGCACAGGACATTCCATGTGTCATAACAAACACAAAGTATAAAAACTATTCTGTTAAGATTCCAGTAACTGGTCCATCAGCTTTGTAGGGATGTGAGAGTGACACATTGCGAGTTCAGATGCAGAAAAAGTCCTGCTGCACCCAGTCATGCCTATGAGAACTTGCTTTCCTTCCCAGTGCTCCCCAGTATTCAGCTCTTGGACATTTTGGCATGTTATCAGTGATGAATGTATTCACAAGTGAGAGCAGACAGCCCTGCAGGTTGTGATGCCAGGGTATTATGGGTTCTTGGCATCAGCAGTGCCTCTCTGTGGATTTCAGACGAATGAAACAGGAATGTTTTTATAGCCAGCCTCAAGTTTTTATCTATTTGTAGGTGTCTTGGTGCTCCCTAAATAGGGATTAGATCCTTTGGAAGGAAGATTGTATTTTATGTCTTGACTTTGCTGGCCCTTTATGCACCCAGGCCTCTCCTGCTCTCAAAGGCCACTGATCTTGTCCTTTATTTTTGCCACTGATTTGGGCTGAAAAACAGGTACTGGCAACAGGGAAATTATCTGTAATATTGGATGCAAACAATCTATTTTCTATTCTTGTGGCCTGTCCATGCTGTGGGACGGTGCACAGACCCTTAATTATTCACCTGCATTTCTTCAAATGCTTGCAGGTGGCTACAAACACCAGGTGAGAAAAGAATTCAATAAAAATGGAGGGAGAAAGATTTTTTTAAAAAAGAACGAAGGCTAGCTTGAGGCAAGGATGAGAAGGATGAAGGACATATGGCAGAGGTACTGGTTGGGGTATTCTGGTATCCTGGGTTCCAGCTCAAGATTCTGTAGAATTTCTGATAGGCTTTGCTTTACTTATCTCTTAAGTCCAGATCAGAATGGGAACAACAGACTTTATCCACAGAAGTAATTAAAATGTTGCACTCCCTGGCAGGGGAGTTAAAATCAATTTCTCAAATGCAAGATGAAGAGCAATTGGCCAGGCTTCTGCCACGAGGAAAAGGATCCAGGACTGCGATGCTTGGGAGTAGAGCAGAAACCCAGTGCTGCAAAAACCCAGCAGTTCTGCTGGGATGCCTGTTCTGAGGGGGCACATTGCAGAAGACATGGGACAACCTCTCCATTTCACCTGGCAATGGTCTTGGCTCAAGGACAATTTCCACATCTCAGGAAAGGTGTGGGTTAGCTGAGAAAGGCCCAAAGATGTGTACAAAGAGTGGCTGGAGGTGTAGAATCCTTGCCACTGGGGTAAAGCTGAGAGAGAGAAGTGTGTGACCTGAAGAGAGGACTGAGCTGAGACTAAACAAGTTGCCAAATACGTGCAAGGCTGATGCAAAGAGAAGTGGCTCAATGTGTCCTTGTACATTCTGCAAGTAGAGTGAGCAGTGGGCTTCAGCTGCAGCAGGAGCAACATAGGTAAAAGATCAGGAAAAATTTTCCAGTGTTTTGCATAGTTCAGCTCCAGGATGTTCCTACAGGCTCTTGTGGAATTGGCACTGCAGGGAGTTGTTAGACAAAGCTCTTGCAGGGATGGTTGAGGTGTTGTTGATTGTACTGGGAGCCTCTTAAAGGGATTTATCCATCTGGGGGTTTTTCCTATTACTTCCAGTTGCCACTGAAATAATTGGAATTCAGTTCTTCAGCATTTGGGAAGTCCTGCCACAATAGCAATCCCCTGTTTGTAATCAAGAGGATTGCAAGAGCAATCAAATGCATATTGAGCTGATGTGCAGCTCCCAGGATTGTGGGGGCACAGAATCAAGCTGAGAAGTACCTGTGCCATAACTGTAAGGAGCTGGTTATTCCAAAGGATTGAGAATCCAGCTTTTCTTCCACAAGGAGATGCTGCACGTGAGGAATATCACAGGTTATATTTAGTGTTACAGAGGCACGAGGGAAATCTCATTAGAGCCCGACGACAATGATCCGCTATAAAGGGAACAGGAGCAATTTGTAAGCCCTCAAAAAAAAAAAAATAGTGTGTCTCTGTTCTGCCCTGTCCTCACTGTCTGCTGCTGCTCTAGGACACAGCTTTCCTGAGAGAAGGGTCTGTGCCTGCCTGCTCCGTTAGCCCTGATGCATCATGTTTTATTTGCTGGGAGACTTGAATAGTGAGCAGCAAATACTCCTGTTCCTATTTTAAACTCATGGAAAGTGCAGAATAGAGAAATAAAATGACTTGCACAGAGTCACAGAGCAATTTCATGGCAGGGCTCAGACCAGAGCCCAGCTCCCTTGCTCCCAAACCCATGTGCCAGCCTTTCTCTTCATTGACCCTTAATTTTGATCACCTTCAAATAAATTCTCTTGGCCCCTTCCAGTTGACTTCCATGGGAGTAATGCTGGATATCAAATGAAGTCACCCAGAATATCAAAGCAAAAGAAAGGCAGTATTAGATGCAAAGAAAGAGCTGATGGAAGGGGAAAAGCAAATTTTACAGAAAAGAATAAAAAAGAATAAGTTCTAGTGCCAGTTCCATAATATCATTCCCCTTTTAATTTGTGCCTGATCAAAATTAAAAAAAAAATAGATTGCTAATATTAATAAGTGAAATGACTCTTGAATTTTATAATAGTGGAGGAAATGAAAGGACCAAAGTAATATTGTGTTGTTAACTGAGATTTTAATAATGATTCTGTCCTCAGTTGGTGCATTTATTCCACAGAAAGTAAATCATTAATGAAGAGGAGGGGAAAACAGTTTTGTGGTGATGGATTTTTGAAAAAAAGTTTAATTTTGCTTAACTTGTAGAAAGTCTGAAATATGCTTGGAGCACTAAACCTGAACTACCAGCACCCCAAAAACAGTTTGTAGAGGTGGAATTTAGCCAAGGGGCTGGTAGTGCCTGGGGTAGGATGGAGAGATGTCCAAGGCTCTGTTCCAGGAGAGCTGAGGTGAGGGAAGAGGTGAGTTAGAGATGTTGGGGCTCATCCCGTAATTTCTGTGGAGTTTTGCAAGATCTGCTTCCACCATGCCCTCTGCTGTGAGGACTCAAACCCCTCTCAGTTCTGTGGTGGTATTTGACTTCCCAGGTGAAGAAAAAAAGCCCATCAAGGCTGATTTGTCCTCTACCCACCTCTGCCTTCAGCCACCCCCAAGCAGTCCCCAAAATAGGGTTTCCTGGAGCAGCAGCCCATGCCAGACCAAGCCCCCTGGTTTGAAATGTCAAGCACAGGGAGGTTCACGGTTGTACAATGGTGGAGAAGGAAAACATCTCTGTAGCTGAGATTTGCTGCCTAGGAAAAAGCAAATACAGAACATGCATCCCTGTGTGTGTGTGAAGGAGATGGGGGAAAATGCAGAATTCCCCTGATTCCTTAATGAGCACAGCACCCCGACAATGAATGTAGAAATTTGCAAATTAAACCACATTTCTGTATCTAAATTATCAAATCAATAAAGAGATGTAAACATTAAACAACATTATATGAGAGCCTGGAGTGTCACCACAAAAAATTAAGACTATGTAATTAAAAGTACAATGCAATTTATTTTTATATCGTTCTTCATTCAAATCAACAAATCTTATTACTTACCCAAAAATGTAAAGCAGGCTGCAAACTAATTCCAAAGATGAAGACAAAGTGGTTATTGAGAAACCTATGTTTCTTGTTCCCTTACATCTGGCAACAGTCATGATTTAATATTTTAACTACTGTAATAGGTTATACTGCTGAAGAAAAGTGCATTAATTACTATGGGAAACCTAAAGAAATCTAATTAAGAACAATAAAATCACTCTTATTGACTGGGAAAAATAAAACTATGTAAAGGGAAATGAGGGATGAAAAAACTGACAACACACAAATACTAATAAATGTCTGTGCAGGGTAGGAAACACTCTTGTGCTGTTATTGGGCATGTGGATTTGAAGTCTGGCTGGAGATCACAGTTTGGCTAAAGCTCTTCTCTCACCCACTGGAAGCACCTCCTAATTAGCTGCAGCTCAGGGAGCTGAGTTTGCTCTGAATGCAGCCCAACATGTCTGTGCAGAGTCAATCCCACTGGCTGTGTCTGAAAAAACCACACTAATGTAGGAGACTGAGCTATGTTTGTGGGTGTAGTGTGGAATAATGGAATAATTATCTCAATAGGTGCCATCCTTCCTGCAAAGTCAGAGAGGACATATGTGAGGAAGCAGCCCCGTGTCCCAAATACTCAGCGTGTCCTGCTGGGGACACCACAGGGAGAAATGGCCACAGGCAAATCAGAATCCATCCACCAACCAGCCACAGCCCTTTGAAGCCTTGTAAAAGGAACCTTTCTGTGTGAAATATCCACCACCTTGTTTGCTCAGCCCCAACTAAAGCCATCTGTTGGCTTTACCATGAGGAAGGGCTTGCACCCCCATCCACACATTCACAGGGTCCCCAGGGATGCAGGGCTGCTTTGGGAGCAGGTGCATCTTGTATTGGCCAGAAACAGCAGCCAAACGTGTTAGGAGGTGTTTGCCTGCATTTTCCAGATGTGAAAGTAGATGGAACTGTCTGGTTTTGTCATTGTGGGGATTGGATTCTGGGGCTGGGATCTTGAGATTTCATCCCTCATGATCCTGAGCGTTCATGTGATGGCAAAAACTTATTTTCTGCCCACCTTGACTGCCCTCATTCCTAAAGACCTCACCAGGGTTGGAATGTCTGTGGTTGTTAAAAAGAAGGGAGGGGATCCCATAGGGTCAACACCTACACTAAATACTTAAACAAATACATGTGGTTTAATTAATTCAGCTGATATTAGTAGTATTAATGCCTTTTCAAGCCAGAGGTACCCCTTTGCTCATGTATATTTACTTCACACATAAAATAGACTGCAGCAGTTTGGCCAGTTCTCTGGTACCGAATCCAGTACCTTGTATATCATTAATATCTCCAAATATGATAAATTAGTAGTATAAATTTTGCACAGTCCTTCCAGGATTGCAAATTTTCATCAAAGCCAAGAGGAGCTGTCTGAGGAGTAAGGGTTTCTCTATTCAATAAGTGCACACCGTGTCAGAGATGAAGAAGTGAAGTGAAACATTTGCAACTGATGATGCTATTATGGATGTGTACTTGCACAGAAAGCCAGAAAAAGGACACTGCAGCACCTCAGCTATATTTTGGAGGTATCACTGACACCCAAAGTTGCACAGCTTTGTGCTCAAAGGTAAGCACGTTCTCCTTTCCCACCTTCGCCCACAGGAAACAAGGTTGCAAAGCAAAAAGCACAGACAGGAGTTGTTTGAGGAATTTTGATTGACTGGGGGTTATTTTGCAACACAGAAACATCTGAGCAGCAATGCCTTTTGATTAGCAACAAATTTTTACCTTGAACCTTGCAAAACACACAAGGATTACTCATGAAGAGTGTCACATAGACCACGTGCAATTACCTACACAAGGGTTGCAGAAACAGCCTTTAGGTATAAAACAGGAATAAGCAAAGCCTAAATTCACTCTTGGAGAGGAAGATAGAAGGGGTTTTGATGTGGTAGCATCTGAAGGCCATTGTATTAGGACTTGCCATGCTGTACATGCTCTACTAATCCAGGATCCTTAGTCATCAGGACTTTGTATAGTCTGTGAGGGGCTCTGCACTGCCAGACACCCAGGGCTAATGCAATCCCAGCTCACACAGTGCTGTGGCTGTGACTCATGCATGGAACTGGGGGCTTGGGGGTCTTAGGGGCACACAGGGGCTGTGAGGTGTTGCTCAGGGGTGGAATGTTTCAGTTCCCTGAGTTTGGGGCTGCCTCTCTGCTCTGGCATCCTTCAGTCCAGCTGTAAATCTCTGTGCACTGTAGGGTACAGGGAGAGCTGCACCACCAAATGCCTGAAGTGCAGAGGGCACCAGGGCAGGGGAAGGCTGTGAAGGATTAGGGTCAACTCATTCCAGGTATTTAGAGAGCAGACTTCCAAGTGCGAGCTGTCACGCTGTGCTTTCCAGGCAGCAAGGAGAAATAAGTGGGTTTATAATGCCATTCATCTGCTCTGTTTTAAGCATCTCCTTCAGAAAGAGATGAATCACTGTAGACTCCATCAACAGTATTGACTGGCTCTCCATTGACTCACAAGGGAGCCACAGGTGACCTGCCCAAGAGCAGATTTCTGCTTTATTGGGGTGAACCTGCCGAGAGCTTCGTGCCCGTGGTGTAGGACTTGGCTGCTCTGAGCAGCTCAAACTCTGGCATTCCAGTCAATAACTGCTTCAGCAAGCTCAGTATTTTTGGAGCAATGACACCGCTCAGGAGGAGTTTGTAATGTTAAGCAGATAAAAGAAACAGCAGGTGGGAGACAGAGGTGCCCTGTGGTCAGTAGGAAATAAAGTCTGTGCTTCCTGCTCCTGCACCACATGCCTGTGTCTCTTTCATAGCAGGTTTTCATATCTTCATGGAGAGATTAGCTCAGGTGTGAAGTCATCATGCTGTTGATTAGTTCATGATGACTGCTGTCATCTCCCTCCAAACTCAAGGGGTCTTGTTGCAGCCATATCTCATTCCCTGTGGCTGTTGCTGCACCTTATCCTCAGAGCATCAGCTGCTTCTGAGGAAGTTTTGGGCCATCAGGAAATAAACTGTCTGGGTCACCAAGAAAGCAGTGTGCTTGAAAGAGAGGAAAAAAAATCCCATCAGACTGTAGGAGTAAAAAGCAAAAATCCAGCCTACACATGTAAGAGTGGCAGCCTCTACAGTGTGGTGTGTGTCCACACGTTGTTTCAGGAGCCATCTCCCTTCGGCTGTGATCACTCTCAACTGTTTGCAGTCTGTGTGCCGTGACGTGCGTGGAATATTACCAGGAAAATGTGCATTCTTGTTAATAGGTATGGTTTAGGATGATTGTTAGCAGAGCATAAGGCCTTATTGATTGAAAGTGGCATATGGCAAGGATGTATAATGATTCACTTTGGCTGCTAGTTCGGAATCCTATTCACGGGTGAAAAAAAACCACCCCGCTCTCCTTTGCAGTCAGGCTTCATTCTTTCTGCAGCATGTTTTTCAAACCAGGCCATTTTACAAGTGATCCCAAGGAGAGATTTCCTGCTCTCCTGGGTGTGTGCTCAAAGCTCTTTTCAGTCTTGCAAGGGCAGGTCACAAGAACAAAAGCTGAAGTTATCATATGCCTCCCTTTGAGTGAAAGTTTGTCTTGCAGTTCTCTCTCTAAAACACTTTTTCTGGGCATTTTGTGTTTAGGAAGGGTGGTGGACTTGAAAGTCTGATCACAATAAATATCAGGGATAGGTACAAGGCTGGTTTCCTGTAGCATTTCTTGGTGCCTGGTGGGACAGGGTGTATATCCTCACCTGCAGCAACAGCCTTATTAGGGATGGTTTTGATATTTTTCCCAAGTGCATTTTTGAAAGACAATGATGCCAGTGCTCCATCAAGCTGCAGGAAAAGCGAGCTCTTCTCCAGATCCAGCTTCTCTTCACCAGGGGAAAAAATGCGTGTTCCTACATGGCATTAGCAAATACAGAGTAATTAACCTGAGGTAAAATCCCAGTGAAGGCAAAGCAGACAGAGTATTAATAAATGTGAACTGACAGAGATAAGCCCTGAGGACCTCATCTATCTTCCTCGTGTGTTAGCAGGTCCAAGTGAAGCTGAAGTTGTCTCACCTGGTTTGCCTTGGGTAGACTGACAAGGTAAGCACAGACCTTGCACTGGGTAAAGGTGGCACCTTGTGAGTCCTGAATGCCCTCACCTCCCATCACTGGTGCTTCTGAGGGATCTGTTGAACCTTGAGAGAGTTGTCCTGAAGGATGACAGCTCAGAGTGGCACTGTCCTGGTGCTCAAGAGCAAATAAGGCTGCAACTGATCCTAATACTGACCCCAGCACTGTCACTCTTAGTTTTATATGTTTTACTTTGCCTTCTGATGTTTATAGAACTCGGAGCTGAGTTCTCACACTTTCTCTTGTAAATAAAGAGATGTTTACATATTTTCTCCTCTAGGAGGAGTTTCTTGAGTGATGGTGATGTTCACCAATGAGATTGAAAAGGTGGCGACACCTTGGACTAATCTTTGGTCCTTCTGTACAGTTGTATATATTAGAGTCAAAATATGAAATAAAGAAAACAGAGAACATTCCTGCTGACCTTGGGCCTTGCCTTGCCTTGTCCTTTCATGTCCCATTGTGACAAAGCACCTCCTCACCACCACAGCCAGGAGAGGAGTGCAGGGAAGGGTTTTGCCAGATTGGCTGTACATTGGAGGAGAAGGTGGTCCCACCAACTCAGAGCTATCTGACAACCTTCACTGAACAGAGAAAAGCTGCAGGGACTGATCCTAACCCAAATGGATCAGCTCATACAGGAAGATAATTTACTGACAGAGGAAAATTGTATGATCTGTGCCATTCCTATAGCCCTGCAAACCTCCCCAACCTTTATCTGGCTGATGTTCAGTGATATCTGGACACTTTTCTTGGCAACAGCACCGAGAACAATACAAATGACATTCTCTTCACTACTGGAGGCACAATTCTCGTGTTTCCCCACCAGCAAATGAAGAGCACAGCCTTCATATATGTCTTTTCTGGGAACTGATGCTTTCTAAGAACTGCTTACAAAGAATTAAGTAATCTATTTGATTGTCATCCAGAAGTCCTGGGCTTGCTAAATGATCTTGCACAGTTCTTTTTTTCCAGGAAGATACTCCTTCAAGAGGGTCTCAAGGATTTGCCTTTGGTAGGCAAAACAGGGCTCCCTTGAATAAACTAACTCTGAACAGGGAAATAAATGGAATGTCTTCCATTATACCTGTCACCAGTTTATTTACTCCGTGTCCTCTTTCTGCCATAAAAGTCTTGAGTGATTTCAGCACAGTAAAACATCTGCACTCATTTTCAGAAAATAACAACAACTGCCAATGTATGAAATCACTGTTTTCTCAGAACGCCTATTGTTCGCTGTCCGGCCCTTATTGTTTCTCATCTCCTGTGAGTGGTTTACAATCAAATCCGCTTTATTTACAGTGAAAAGCAAAATATGTCAGAGCAAAACAATTGACTATAAGCCTTCAGTCAATAACAGCTTATTTTTGTGCAGGCTAAAATGTAGTAATTTCTTGCGTTCATTGAAATCGGTGGCAAAATTCCCCTTTGGAGGTGTCAGTTCAGTCCTGTGCCAGGTGCTGGGCTCCTGCTAAGCCTAAGCTGGTACACCTCACCATGTACCTTCTAAACCTGGATCCAGCACACACAGACCTTCTTTCCATAGGCTCCACGAGCCATCCTGCAGTGAGCACTCACAATTAAAGCCTTGTATCAAACAATACTTTAGCATTGTTCAACTGGTTTGGTGATTAGAGACTTTTGTAAGACACTGAGCTGTCAGCAGGCAGATCATCTCTATCCCACAGTGTCTCAGTCTTTACTCTTGGTTTGTGGCCAACATCAACTCCCACTGAAGGCCTTCCTTATAAAGTTTTCCAGTTAATGCTTTCTATGGGGTCATCACATCTCAGAGATAAACACTGAAAAGCTGAAGCATGGTATTAAGCTTCTTAAAACATTAGAAAGACAATCATTTTGACAGAAGAGATGTTAATCACACTTCTGTAAAAGCTTTTCATCTTCAAAGCATTTAACCAACATTAATTACATGTAATTGGCTTTTCCATGTACATCATGCAAAACACACCTTTCATGTCACTTGTCACTGCTATCTCATCCAGGATCTCTGAGACAAAGCTGTGCCTCTTCAGTGCAGCACATCTTCCTCAAGCTACCTGAGGCCTCATCTTGCAAATCCCAAAGGGCAACATTTAAAATAGCAGTTGCACAGAATACAGACACCTCAGCTGAACTGAGAGATCTGGGGAAAAAAATAAAGCCATCCCACTCAGGTGCCTGCAAAGCTGTGTCTCCATTTCCCTGACAAAATCATCTGAGGACACTCTCTGAAGTTTTGTTGTCCCCCATGCCTGGGGATGTCCCTGCCCTCACCAGGCCCATCCAGGTCCCATACCCACACTGGTGTCTGCCCAAAATGTCCAGGATGCCCCAGCCAGAAGCAAGGTGCTCTCTGGGCTCCAGCAGCACTGCATTTGACAGGCTGGAGTGAAAAGAGACGGGACCACATTTCCCATGGATACCTTGTCTTCAATCACTTACCCATGAAATTGAGAATTTGGGTCCATTCCTTTCCTCTGTCAGGGGATGTCTGAAACCCCCATCTGCCACCACCCTGACTTGCTTTTCTCGCATGACCTTTTCATTGAAACAACTGCTACATTCAGCCACAAACAACTTGAACAACCTAAGATTTTTTATTCCAATTTACAGTGTGTGTGAGACAGAAAACCCCCTTTTTTGCCCAGTGAACTGTCAGGATTCAACTAGGAAATACGAGTTCCATGTGTCCTTGGAAGAGCTGGCTAGTATTCAAGCTCCCTGTAGCTCAGGGCTGAACGAAAAGGATTTTGGAAGCATAAGTCACAAAAAACATAAATTTCACCAAAAAGGATAAATGATGAAAATATCCAAGAAAATAAAAAAAAATAGTTTACAGGGACTAGATCACAGAGAATTTATCCTGGACATGAGCACTGGTTGGAGGATAAGGTTCACAGCAGGTGAGAAACCAAACCCAAGCACTATCCAGAATCAACAGCACCACTCAGGTCAGGAGATAGGTGAAGGTCCTGACAAGTGTCTTCCCTCTCTTTGGCTGCCTTTCAGGAGGCAATATTGAAGGTGATATTATGCTTGTTTTCATATTGAGTGTGCAGCCATTTACAAGCTGATTAGCTCCATCACTGTTTATATATGTGGCTAATAGAGCTAAAAAATGTGCTGTTAGTTCAATGGCTCATAAAGGTATGAAAGCTCCACCTGGCAGCCTGGCATTCCTGCATTGCCTTGAAGCAAATAAATGTGCATTCCCAAAAGTTCAGGACTTTATTAATTTTTATTTTTAGTCCTCAACTTTTATTCTTAACCCTAGATGGCTACAGAACCTGGAGAATGAGTTTCCCATGGAGTTGTTTGGGTCTGGGATAATAAATTCCAAGACTTTGCACGTTGAAAGACTCTTCAGCCTCAGGAGCACCTGCCAGAGGAAGGGAAACCTGCGTGGTGTGGCCAGGATGGGCAGAAAAGCAGCTGTGCTGTGCAGCAGAGGATTCAAAGTGCCCACAGACCTGACCTCAGATCCCAGAGAGGGAGATATTTTAGAAAAGCACTGAAGTGGCAGGTTCCAGTGCAAGCCATAATTGTGCTCCTGGATCAACAAGATCCTGTAAAGATCTCACACAGAGTCACCTGCCCCCGGTAGCTGAGTGGGTGTTTATTTTGCAGGCTTCTCCAGCACCTCATTCTCGATATTATAGCTCAGTCATTGGCCACACAGTTCTGTCAGACTACTCCCACTCTGGAAGTTAAGTAAATGGTTAAGTGTGTTATTGGTTCAGAGTTAGGATGCTCTCCACCTTGCTGGATTGAGCCCTGTAATCTATTCCTATTTCCTTTTCAGCTTCTGCAAGTAACCCCAAACAGGCTAGGAACACACTAAGTGCAAAGTTGCAGGAGATGACTGTGGCAATTTCTGAATGACAAGAGCATTTAAAAGAAATGTCAAGAGTCTGTGGGCTGCAAGCTTTTATGTTTCAAGGAGAAACAAGAACAAAGGAGGGACAATAAATCAAACGCAACAGCTTAGCATGCTCCATCTCTGAGAGTTAACCTCTTGAAAGCCACGTCCCCGACACAGCGAGGGCCACACTCCTTTGATCGGGTCCATTATTTTGTGCAAAGCGATGGAAGCAGCAGGGTGGGCGCCTCCATGCATGCCCAGGGGCCATGTACGCTCTGCTTTGCTGCTTGACATGTGCTATGCATTTATGGGTTAACATCAAACATGAGCTGATTTATAATTTTTAATCAAAAAAGGATTATAACCTAATAAATCCTAATAAGGTATTCTGTCTGGAGGTTATGTGGTGTAATCGTATAATATGCTGGTAGCTTTGCTCTCCTGAGCCTGGAAGATGGTGTAAAGTTTTTTGATTTGTCAGTAAACTGTTCCTTGGAAATGCTTAAATGGATGGAGACCCTCCAAGCACCACGGTGCAAATGATGATCCGCTTGGGTGGATCCTTTCCTTCTGTCACAGGTTTTGAAATACTTGAATGAGACACATTTGGAAGCTCGCAGCACCCCTGTGTGATGAGTATCTCCTCTCCCTTTCAGAGGCCAAGTGTTCCTGGATAAGTGCTAATTATTGGCAGTCAGCTAGTTGAACCTAAGCTTTAAACATATCAAACACATCACTGATGTTAGTCAGAGCCCTAAGGAGTCCTTCAACCACCAGAGGGTAAGGGCTGGTTTGTAAGGGCACATCATTTTTTGAAGTTAAAAAATTATGACTACGCAGAGATTGACAAACCTCTCTATTGGATTTCCTGGGTTTTGGTCCTCCCACCCAGATAGACAGGTATTATCCTGGAGAATCTGCGAGTAAACCAGAACTGTCAATTATCAGAGGGGATTTCTGAGCCTTCTATTCCCAAAGAATGATCATCTTCCTTCCCGTCCATACTCTGCCTCCCAGCAAAAGGCTGTCCTGGAAGAACATTTACTTCCCAGGAGACCTAATTAACATTACAAGACTAATGGAGACTAAGCGTAAAGAATTTTTTAGAAGTCCTTTGACTGCAGAGCCATTTTTAAAGCTGCTCCTCCCTGCTCTTTGTTTGCACACAATGGCTAAACCACCACAGTGGGGATAGGGCAAGGGTCAAGAGGTCCAAGGTATTTTCAAGCTAGTTTTAACTAGCTTGCTGTTACCTCTTGCTCTTCCGCTATGTCTGCACCCATCTGTTGTATTTTTCGGCCTCCTCCTAAAGCTGCCGTCTAGCCGGGGATGTTCTCTTTGTGTGAGTGCAAGTGCATGTCTTGATAAGGCTCCATGGGTGGCCAGGGGAAAGACCTCAACAGAAACTCTTAGTCCTGCCACATCTTCATCCCTGCTGGAGGATAATGTCACCGGGAGCCTGATCTGAGCCCCAGGAAACTCAAAAGGGCTTTTGGAGCTATTCCTTCAACACTGGTTTACTAATTAAGGAAAGATTTCCAAACCAATCAGATAAAGAAATTCATCAGAATCAACCAAGTCGATGTCAGTAGAATTGCTCCCACTCAGGTGTCACAGAATCACAGAATCATTCAGGTTGGGGAAAAACCTCTGAGATCATTGAGTGCAACCTTTGACCGACCACCACTGTGTCAACTCCACCATGGCACTGAGTGCCATGTCCAGTCATTCCTTGCACACCCCAGGGGTGGAGACTCCACCACTTCCCTGGGCAGCCCATTCCAATGTTTAACAACCCTTGATGAGAAGAAAATTCTCCTTACATCCAACCTGAGTCTCCCCCGGTGCAGCTTGATGCTATGTCCTCTCATCCTGTCAAAAATGAGAATGTAGAGAATGTGTCCTGTGCCAAGAGGAGAGGGTATTCCTCACAGGTCATCCACTTACAACCCTTTGGTTAGGATTTTTTTTTTTTTCCAGTACAGCTGTGATCTTGCAGATATATATCTGGAAAAGGCAACTTTATGAGCTTTTTTTGCACTAGGCTACAGTTGAAGTTTCTACTTTCTCCAGGGTTCAGCTAAAACCAGCCTGGGCTGACAGTCTTCAACAGCAATCTTTTGTGATAACTAACTGTGCTTCCCAATAGGCCTTGGACATGGAATTCATACACCTTCATCCTAATTTTACCAAAGCATCCTAAAATACTGCTCCTGCCACACTCCCCGTGTAAAGAGGGCACACAAAGAGTGTCTTGTCTCTCCCTGGCTCAGAGGAAATGGTTGCCTTCAGTTTTTATTGTATTAGCATTGACTGTATTCCTATAATAAAAGCATCACCCTGGTATTTCCAAAGTCTTCTTCTGGGAAATAGCAGCTGTGTTTTCACTGTTTCACTGAAATTCAGGATGAAAAGGGGTGTCTGTCTCCCCGCCTAGGCCCAGACATCCTCACCATTTCTTTCCTTGCGCTGTTTGAAAACATCTTCTGCCCCTCACTTCTTAATGGTTCCTGTACAAAAGCAATAAACACAGCCAGCAGTGCTGTTCCTAACAGCCCAGGAGCCAGCCAGGCTGTGCACAGATGAAGATGTTAAATCCCATTTCCTGGGAGAGAGGGATGCCTGTGTGAACAAACAAAAGCTCAGCCAAGTTCTCAAAACAGAAAGTTTTCTGCAATCTCTGAGTAAGATTAATCCAAAACCCTGCCATGAAACTCCAGATTTCCAAGAACAGAACTTGTTGGACCTGATAGAACCCACCCAAAATTCCTCCTTTAAAGACTGTTGCAATTAGAAATTAAATTGGTTTAACTGAAGGATGAATCTCAGTTTAAAGCAAAGTCCAACTGCAAACAAAGAAATGAAAAGCAGAGAAATGTGCCTAATTCAGACAAAGTGCTACAGAGAGTAGCCTCATTCATCGCAGTCATTCCCCTCCAGCAGCACCTTTCTGGAGTGTAAAAACTGGAGTCTGGAGAACAGGTAATTCACAGATCCAACTCAGCTTTTAATTCTGCTTTGCTCTTAGCACATCTTGACCCTAACCCCGTTCCAAAAGGATGGATGCTACTAATGGCTGCATTCAACAGGCAGAGCTCTAATCTCCTCTCCCCTCCAGCCAGTCTCTGCGGTATCTGCAGCATCTGACTGTGCCCTTAATAGGCAGCTGGATGAGCCCATCTATTACCACCACAATCATGGCCAAAGCCCACAGGCTTTCAAGCCTAAAACGGGGAGCTGCCACAGTTTGGATTAAAGAGGCCAAAGGCTGTCTTGGTGGAGGTGCAATGGATCTTTTTCTCTGAGAGTGAGACAGCAAGGGAGTCATGCAACACACACCTGTGGCCTCTGTCCCCCAGCTTCCCAGCCCAGCCTCTCAGAGCCCCTGCACAGCTCTTGGGGAGCCTCTTGGGCCTCTTGGGGAGCTGGAAATGCAGTCCTAGGGTGCAAAACAATCTTTGCCTTCCTGCTGGGTGGGACACAGCAAGTTGGGAATTCTCAGGGAGCTTGGTTCTTTACCTGTGAATGCCCATAGCAAAAGCACCTGCAAGAATTCATGATGCAGTTTTGGGTTTACAATCAAAGTCTGAGACTGTATTGCAGGTCTTAAGGAGTTGTTGCCATTTTTTAATGAAGGCAAAACACCCATTAAGGACTTCTTTAATTGCACATAAGGCCTGATCTTTGTAGCTCCAATTTTATATAATGTGTTCAGCTCTCATTGCCTTAAACCATCAGAGGTTACAGAATTGTCCCCAGTTTTTTAAAGGCCTGATTTTTCAGTTGCCTTTTAGGGTGTCCTGGGACTGTTATGAAAAATGAGGCTTTAGCCTTGCTAATAAAGAAGTGATAATAATTAGAAAATCTCTTGGCCGGTGCAGACTTTATAACTCCACAGATACCACAGTATTAACATTCTGTTTGTCCACCTGTTAGAAGAAACAGATCTGAAGAGTCATAACTCTAAAACAGTGGGTGACAATTTAATGAAAAATTGAGCTCTGCATTTAATTTCCTTTTAAGTTCAGTTGAGCATTCTGCGAGATCAAAGGGGCTTTGTGGCTTGCAAATGATCTATGATATCAGAGAAACAGATTATAACCCAGGCACAGTTTGGTATTTAAGTGAGTATCTGCTTTTAATACCGATGCTTAAAGTAGGCTAATGGAACTAAAGCACAAGGATAATTTCCTATGATACAACCCTATAATCCAGTTGAACACTAAAAGCATATTTTGAATTTATATCTGTGCTTTGCCCCCCCCTGTGGAAAGTATCCTGAGACACCATAAAACATTTTTAACTAAACAAAAGGTCCTGCCTCAGTTTGTAAGATTTTGGAGCAGAGACTCTTGGCTTCAGTGTATGAAAAATAGTTAAGCAGCAGCAACACTGCATGTCAGTGAGGACTTACTTTTAGTGTGGGTTCTGGAGCTCTGCTTAGAAGGTTGCCATCTTCCCCTTTCACATCCATGCAACATAATTGTGAGCAGTGGACTTGGAAAAAAAAGAAAATAAAAAGGAAGAAAGCTATTCAGGGTTTAACGGTGTGCTTCTGTTTTGTTTTATTTGGGTTCTTTGGGGGTTTTTTTTGCTTTTTTAAAAACAAGTCCCTACAGCAGCAGATAGTCCATATTTTTCTTTTCAGAAATGATCATACTCCAAATTACACCTTGCCAGGGGTTTTCCTCCATGACTTAGGGAAGATGCTGCTACAGACTCACTTCTGTTGCTTGAACTCTTCTTCCTCCTTACTGCCTTAAATTTATGGACAATTCATTCTTGTTTATTCTCCTGATAATGTTGTCCTTCAGGCTAACGGGTCTATTCCTCCCTTGATGTTGGGTCTGTAAGCCATCATTATGCACATCTGTCTTTCCCAGCCAGAAGGAGTCACATCTGTGATTTGCTCTGGCAGAGCAGTTTGATGTTTTCTTGATCAGTGGTCCTTTCTGTCCCCACCCGAATTCATCAGTTTTGAACCCCAGGGATGAGAATTGCCCACCCTGTTCCAGAGGAGGCTTCACCAGCCACGTGTACAGTGGCATTAATGCAGCTGCAGCTTTGCAGGAAATGTCTCCTGGTGCATCACAGGTTTGTGTTAGCCTGGCATGACGTGACATGGTGTTGGTGGCTCAGACATCTCATGATTGACTGATGCATCTGGGCCTGCAACCTCAGCAAATCCACAGAATCTTTGATTATGTCAGGAATTAAAGCCAACTGCATTAATGGTTTACAGTTTCACCCCCTTCCTGCTATTTTAATCTGTGAGGTCATCCAGACATTCCTGTAGGATATCTGGAGCCCCTTTATGGCTGATAATGCCTCTCAGCTTGACATCACCAACACATTTCTTTCCCTCCCTTCTACCTTTGGTGTCAAGATCTATCTGTATCTTTTGTCCCCTAAAGAAGTCACTGTTCAACTCAAGATTCATATCTTCCCAAGCTAATTCCTTGCCTTTCTCATGGTCTGCTGCTTATTCTTGTTTTTGCCAGCTAAGTCATGATTTTTTATGTGCCATTGCATAGAAAATGAGAGGTTTGGGTGGATGGAGAATGATAATGAAAACTCCAGTCAAACTAGCACCAAATTTGAAGTTAGATCATTTTTCAAATGCCCACAGGGAATAGTCTGCTGCACATCTTTGTTCTGGAATATCCATTGTCTTTTCTGTGAAAGCAGCAACAAACCCCCTCATGTTTCCCTAATTAGAGGTATATTGGAGATTTTGATTTCCTTGTCACTGATTTGTACAGGTGAACATTTTGCTGCTCTTGTGATTAAAGCAGCTTTGTGAGCTGGCTCAGGCAAGGCTATCATGGCTGGTTTGGGATGCTTTGATGCTGTGTAGTTCTGCTACTTGTGGCCTTGCAAGAAACAAGTCTGATATTTTCAAAGAAATTCAGAGAATATGCTGAAAAATCAACAGGACCTGAAACTTGGTTCCTCCACTCTGAAAGTCTAAATTTACAGCCATAATGCTTTCACATCCAAAATTCTATTTTTCATCTCTCCAAATGAAAGAGGGGGCATTTAATTAAGCACAAAAATGCATGTTTCGGTTGTGAAAATAGTTATGTGGTAAATGGATGTAGGGATATCCAGGACACTTGGGGCAAGTCAGTACCATATAAAATCTACTTGTGCTCCTCTGCAGCAGCAAGTGAGAGAAGTTTGACCATTTCTGATGGCACTGGACAGATATCTCCAGGGAACTGAATGTGCTTCTTCTGGGGAACTGAAAGAATTTGCTTTGAGGAACATTATTGGACAAATGGATACAAACTTACTGCAAGACAAAGACTGAAGTTTTGGAAGAAGCTGAAGAATAAATATTTGAGGTCTGCAGGCATCCTGAAATGCAGAACCGTTGGAAGAGATGGGTCCTGGGAGCAGGGCAAGAAGGAGAACAAAGCCCCCAGACTGCATACCAAAAACTTCTTTAACATCATTGACCCTATTGACCCATTTTTAACTGAGTTCCTTCTTCTGAAGCTGGACACCCTGAGGTCAGCAGCTTTGCTTGGACAGGAGGAACAGGAGAAGCACAAGGGAAAGTGTCTTAGGATAAATTAAAATATAGGAGTATCAAAGATTGGCCGTCAGTTGTAGAAGAATAGGATAGGTGCTCCAGTTTGCACCTCATTAATCCAGTTGTTCCACTGGATAAACAACTCTGCCTTGCAGTTAATCTTCAAATAAATATGCTCTTAAAATCCAGTGGGTATTTATCTAATATAGGATAACTGTCTTACTGGAGCTAAATTAAATGCTTTTGGATAAACTTAATTTGGCCTCCTGCTGAAATGGTTTTCTGAATGAGATGGAGAGGAAGTGCTTAACTTATGTTTGGAGTAAGGGTGTCGGCACTCATTGATGGCCAAATACTCCAAACAGTCTGTCCATGTTCTCTGTGGCAGAACTGGGTTTTAACTCCTCACAGGAGTGGTCAGCCCCTCCTTAAATCTCCTTGAGTCCTTGATCACTACGATATCTGGTGGAACTGAACTCCACAAACCCACCACGTTTTCCATGGTGACATCTCATCTTGAATTTCCTGCCTTCTACTCTTTATTTTGCACTATGTCTTGGGAGACATGAAAAACCCCTGAACATGAGCTCCCTTCCCTTTGGAGCCCTCTCATCCTCCAGCCTAGCAGGATTTCTGGCTCCTTCCCGATCCTCCCAGCTTTCCCATCACCCTTCCCCAGTGGGCTCAGCAGCCCCTCTGCCTGCAGGCTCAGGCACTTTCACACCTCCTGCGTTCCTCTCACCACTCCCCCTCTTTCCCTTGCCACAGGCCTGACAGCACGGGCTTTTATCACAGCCCTTCTATTTAGCTCCCTTCCACCGTAAACACCACTTATCTTTTCAATCTCGCTCCATATAAGACTTTTTTCCCCCCCAAGTCTCAAATTATTCTTGTCATCCTTATCTGAACATCCTTTAATTCCCTTGGCAGTGACTTATAGCATTCCAGATGAGAGAGAAGCCTTGGTTTTATACCACACTGAAATTTACTCCATCCCATTTCTTACACATCCTAACCTTTTGTTTGCCTGTTTGACAGAAGCTGCACCCAAGCTGAAAGTTTAAGTGAGAAGGGTGCAATATTGATTCAGAGGTATTTTCTGTTGGTCAGTGCTGTTGCTAAGATAATTCATTGTTTCTAAAGCTTTCTGCAAGGGCATTCCCCCCCTTGAGCTCATATTTCCAATGCAATACTCCAGATAGGGAGCTGCAAACTACCTCCCATTGCTGCAGTTCATGTCCTCCAGGGTGGAGGAGGCACCTGTAATTAGTGGCTGCAGAGATAAACATCCACTAGCCCCCACAGAGGACTGATATTGAGCCAATATAAGTTAACATAACTCAGAAATTTTTCCCCCTAATTAAAATCTTTGCAATTAGTAGAAGTTTTTTTGTAAACCTTTTGAAGTCCCTTTAAATTTCCCTGAGACCTCCTGCCATCTATCACTGCAGCAGTCTTATGATAGTGCTGCATCTGCAACTGATAAGCGTTCTCATATTCCTTGCTACCCCTTGTATATGGATTATTTTCCATTCAGCAGCAATGGTTTAACTGAAGGATAGCAGGGCAAGGTCTCTCACCTTGATGTGGGTTTATGTGGTGCCTAACAAAGTAAGACCTTGATCCACAGCTAAGCCCACAAAATAAGGCTGTTGCTAATACTGACTTGTCAGGTCCCTTCACTCTGTCCACTCGCCTATTTCAGTTACGACCTTCAGAAATTCTTTATCGCCTATTGTGGACACAGGAGTGATGTTGGCCGTAAATTTTACCACCTTGTTTTTCCATCCTGTTCCTGTATTGCTCTTTCTTCTCTATTAGTTTGTGTCTTTTTGCCTGTCAGTCCTACATTTCAAGTTATTTTGGATTCAAATGTTCCCTTGTTGAATATACGGTCTAACATGCTATGCACTCTTCCAAAAATAAATATAAATTAATAGTGCCTTTATCACACAAACCAGCCCACTGAAGTTAAGAGAACTCCTGATGGAAAAGGGCCCAAGGTAAATAACAGTAGTAGAATGTGTCCCTAAGAGTTTGTCTTAATTAAAAGTATAACGACACACATTAAAAATTTACCACTGAAAAGGTTATGAATGTGTAATGTTTCATAACAGTAATGCAAAAAGGTGATATTTAGTTTCCAGCACTCGCATGAATGCTCATCCTCTGAATTTAGAAATAACTGTAGCTGTGTGGTTTGATCTCTAATTAAGATTTAATTAATCCCTAAAGCTCAGTTCAACTTAGATTAGACCTATATTGATTTGAAATTCTTTACAGTTGCACTCCTGGTACAGCAAACTCACCTGCTCCTCACGGTGCTGTTCTTAGCATTAGCAAGGCATTTAAGGGGTCTGTCTGACCTTTAACAAGGGTGTCACCAAGAATCCTATAGAAAAAGTGTCCACATCAAGGGAAAACAATCCAGGCCACTTTGTTCTGCATGCCATAATGAGCAATTACTGGTGTGATATGAACTTCAAACATCACTTCTTCCAGAACTTGCTTCTTACCTCTTGGGGCTGCGGGGTAGGAAACATGAACCAGTGTTCATCAAAGTCAATGAGAACTCTTTCCCCTTGGTCACAAACACAGAGCTGTGGGTCTGACCACGAGTTTATCTTCTCACAGAGGAGGCACAATCCCCACAAAGGCACAAGGTAACCATTGCCAGTGGTTACCAGAACTGGAGGAGATAAGGGCTCACCTGTACAAAGGTAAGTTCAACTCTTTCCTGTGAAGACCTGGCAGAGGTTTCCCAGAGCAGTTGTGTTTAGAAGTGTTTAAGGCCATGCTGGGCAGGGCTCTGAGAGTGGAAGGTGTCCTGCCCATTCCAGGGAGGCTGGAACTTGATGATCTTTAAGGTCTCCTCCAAGCTCAGCCTTTTATGACACTATGACTTCCCAAGGCAGGAATAGACCAAAAATCTTCATGCAACCTCTGTTGAAAATATCACTGATGGAGGCTGCAATTCCCATAGGATTCTCACTTGGTCATTACAACACCAAGAAATCTTGAACCTGGTTTGTGCAAGTCCAACTTTTCTGGCTTGAGCAGAACTTGCAGATGATTGTTATGGCTTTACCCAATGATCTTGGGAGTCAGTCACTCAGAATAGACATATCAGGCTGCAGACCTTGGCTATGCTAAAAAAAAAGAAATAGGGAATAATGAAATGCTTCTCCTAGACTTTACAATAGTCATCCCACAATAAGATTAGGGAATCACAGAAAGGGACTTCTAACCCTGACTGAGGGCTCAGAGAGCAGCACCCTCCCCATGGTCTGCAAGAGCATCTCATCTATGTGCTCATGGAAGAGTTTTGGCCTGAGTCTCTTCTCCCATGCCTAAACTTGCTGCCTCAGACAGAGATGTGCTGAGCTGAAAGCCTACCTGAACACTCAAAAAATCCTCACACAGATGCCTAACAAGCAGCTCTTCTTATCCAGCTTCTGAATGAAACCATCTGTTAAACAACTCCCCTGATCCACATCAGCTCTACAGGGGCTCTGGAATTATGGCTGCAGTGAACCAATGCAGCCAGGCTTAAAATGCATTATTAGGAGGATTCATGGGGACTCCATAATATCCAGAGAAATTCTGCTTTCTAGAATTATTTGGTTGAATATTTGTTTTCAGGACCTGCTGGCTACCTATTAGCAGTGTATTATCCTGAAGTGGCACTTCTAAAATAGCAAATTAACCTCCACAGGGCAGACAGCATCCTGCCCACAAGAGGATACCTGGAAAATGAACAACATTTGTTTTCCATGTAAGACTGCCTGGTAATGAATGGCAGCTCATTACAGCCATTATAGACAGAGCAAAAGGGTGTTGGAGTCGTGTCTGTTGCAGTGTGGGGTTTTTTCCCCTGGGTCCCTCCATGTTTTAAAGGAGGCTTCAGAACAAAGTAGAAAAAGTCACACTCACTGTTCAATGATGACAGCTGGTGAGTAGGGATGGTCCAAAGGCAAAATCTTGAGCTCCATCCCCCAGTGTGTAGGGAGCGGAATTTCAAAAGCACCAACCTGAGAATGTCCTGGCTTTGAAGCTGTAGTAACATTCATCTGTCACTGCAATTGCAGATACAAAACATGGAATAAAAGTCATGATCCCTCCTGTTTAAATGTGCTGGCATCCCTGCAGGTGGAGGTGATGGCTTTTTTTCAGCTCCTAGGAATGGGAAATACTCTGTAAACAAGACTGGAGGCTGTGTTGTGCAGGTTCCTGAGGTCTGAGCTCTTTGTTTCTGTTTCTAAGGAAGGGGCACATCTGCAGAAGTGAAGAACATGAAGACTACAGCAGCTTCTTTAATCCTGCTGGTGATTCACACAGTGGCTCTGCTTCAGGGAGAACAGGAGAGATGGTTCTAGGGAACTCATATAGACACTATGTACTGTCTGAGTTATAAAAGGAAAATCCTGGTTGCTGTAGATAAATCGAAGCCATCTAGTTTTATATCTAATGCAATGTGCCATGCAGTCTGCTGCTGGAGGTGCAAAGGAGAAGGTTGCATGTAGGGCAAGGCTGATTTCATCTTGCACCCCAACACCTTAGCCTGGGCAGGCAGAGAGCTATATCCCCAATAACAGGGCAAAATTATTTTTGGATTTTTTTGTTTTCCCTCACATGATAACCAGAAGACATGGTTATGGAGGTATCAACACACACTGTCTTTCAAACTCCTAATCTCAAAAACCTGTTCAGTTTGGGAGGGTGATTTAAATGTTCACAGCTCAGGTTATCTGAAATCCTGTGAGGATCAAAGCACTCAAGCCTGAAGAGTTTCGGTTTGGGTTTCCTGTATTTCCATGCAGTCTGAAAAGGATGCTGTTACAGGGCTGTTTATGGCTCCTGCTGCTTTAGGGGTCTGTCTGAAACAAGCTGCCCCCTCCACAGATTGCATCCATGGTGGCTTTCCCTTGCTGAAGTGATCTGCAAGGTTGACAATTTCTGCCACTACTCAGGACAGGGGAAACTGGGGTATGAAAGGGATAATTAACATGCAGAGAAGAACAGGCAGTCTAGGCTTCTAGATATCTCCAAATTTCTCTTGGAAACAATTGGCAGAGCTTCCTTATGAGCTGTCATCAAGATTAAATCCAAACTTTGGTCCATCAGTTTGGATACTGTTGAGTCTAAGATCCCTTTAGCCACTGGCTCTGGAGGCGGCCTTTAAGGTCTGTACCCCTTCCTGTACCATATGATTCCTGAAGATCAGCTTACATAGATGTTAAATCCAACAGGAACCTTCCCCCTCACCTAAAATACTTCCATACCATCAGCAGAACTCCTGGTGACCTTGACAGTGTGAAGGCAGCTAAAGACCCCAATGACACACTTTAGCAGCAGTCCTATACCCTGTGTACACTCAACACAGACATTCCATCGTAGTACAGACCTGCAAGAACACACTCCTGAAAATCTGGGGAACATCTTTCCAGAAAGACTCCAAAACTTCCCCATCTTCCCCTTGATCTTTTGTTGTGCATTCAGTAAGTCCCATTCTCTAGACAGAGTTTTGCTTACACAGTTCTCTTTGATTATCACAGTGCCCTGTGTCAGATACTCACCTGAGCTATTCGAGGCCACCTTCCACCACAGAAGAAATCCAGCCTGGAAGAACAACCTGGGTGGTAGCTGGATCTCCACCCACAGAGGTTTTCCTCTGAATAGATTGCCCTGACTGGACAAAGATATGCACTTTCTGCCGTGTTCCAGGTGTTTTCTCTAATATTTTATATCAAGTCCCCTGCACTTGCTAGAGCAGTTCAGATCAAGAGAGAGGAATTTGTGCAGAAGGGAAGTACAGTGTCATTTGGCAACTAAAACTGCATTCACAAAAAGAGTGAGTTCCCCAGCTCTTTCATGTGCCACTATCACAAGTATCTATGCTGACCAAAATAGGCTCAGAGGGAACATAAAAAAAAAAAAGGACAACATGGAAGTTCCATTCCCACTTCTGTCTCTGTGCCACTTAAGTCGCCAATACTTTCTCAAAGTGTAATGAAGCTGGGAAAGCAAAGAGATAAAAAGCCATTTCTAGGAAAGGAAGACCAAAAAGCTTCCAAAATGGCAAATTCCTAATTCTCTTAATTCATTTTCTCACTGAGAATTTGGAGCTGCAGAACATGTACCCATCAGTGATGAGAGCAAAGGTAATAAACATTGCCGTGTAACCTTGGCTGTTCCCTGCAAACTGCAGTTACCCAGAAGCCCAGCCACCTAACATAAAAGGAAACTATCCACTTTAATTAGCAGAGCAATCAAAAGACTCTTACACAGGAAAGCATTTATCACCAAATAGAAAATGAATGATACTTTAAAATTAGAATATGCAGAATTCATAGCCAAAGGCACTCAGGGGAAAAAGAGCTTTGCACCAAACCAGACAGGGAATTTTTTTTTTTTGGCTTCAGTCTAATGAACTTTAACAATAGATATCAAATTCTGTCTGGCAGCATATTTTAGCAGTGGATCTGATTTTTCAGAACTACCAAGCAAACCTCACCAGTTACAGGAGGAGGAGACCAGCGTTTAGAAAACCCATATTAACCTATATTCAGATCTCAAACCCAGATCCTTGGGAATCCAGTTTGTAAAAAAAATCTTTGCCTATATTTTAAAAACACAGTACAAATAAGCAGCAGGGAAATTTAATTTTAATTCTTCATGTTGATGAATATTTCTTTGTATCCCACTTAAATACTGTGCAGGCAGAAACCAGGCAATGCCATATTTCATTATCGGGAGTTCGAGCAAAGCTTGAATTGGAAGATGACAGCAACCTTCTCTTGGTCTTCCTGTGCTTAACAAAAAAATTGAAATGCCCAAAAATCAAGGAAGAGATAGATAAAAATACCTTCCTATCAGCTTGGAAGCTTACACGGGTATTGAAGTATAGAAGACTGGAGATGTTTTGAAAACAGTAGGAGATGCTGTCACTAAGGAGCAGTCTTCCTAGAAATGATTAAAAAGCAAAATGCAGAGTTTTCCATTGGTTTTAAAAACCTTGCCTTGCAAGGGAGCTGAAAGCTGTGGGGACTAAGCTTTAGCTCAGCCAAAATGCAGCTCCACACCAAGGCAGTTCCATAATTACTGCAAAAAGACAACAATATTCAGCCTGCTACAGGCTCCCATATATAGATGGGATTATTTGATTGCAGCATTTCAAAATGCACGAGCTTTGGTTCATATCAACACAATTCACTCGAGCTGCCTTAGGTCTGTAAAGTTAGGATCCCACAAATTGCATCCAACAAGAAAGTTGGTCTAAAAGGTAAGTAAGGTCTTAATGACAGATTCGCTCAGTAGCTGTTTAGCTATTTGATGTATAAAGAGCATAAAGGGAATGAGACAGGGTGTGGGTCCTGATAAGCAGAAGGAAGACAAATCAGGAAGTCTACCCATGTTCACTCTATTTGTTTCTGCTTTCTTCAAAGGCCCTTTAAGGAGATCTGTGATTTTTATAGACTCACTGGGGTTTCCACGATCTGCCAACTAACTTTTAGAACTATGATAGACAAAAGTTACTTTGTCCAGGGAATGCAAGTTTGGGTCCCCAGTACATTGCTGCAGCTGCATATTCCTCAGTTCTGGGAGTGGGCAAGGGATATCTGTGCCTTTGGTTACTGTTGAACTCCCAATTCTTTTTTTACCAACTTCTATAAGCAGGCACACATGTGGCTTAGCTGCAACAGATTTGCTGGATCAGAAAGTGCTAATGCAGAACTGTGTAAACAAGAAATTCACGATCCAACAGCAAAGTCCTTGTCTGAACCCAGCCTTGCTTCACATCTCCACACAACCAAGCCACCCTAATTCCATCTACTTCCAGTTGGTACTTGCCTTTTGCTTTTGGTATCCAGGATGTTCTGTGCTTCAAAGACACTATAACCACCAAGATAATTCCTGAAGCTCTGTGCACTAAAGATATAAATTTGTCTGCAGAGGTTTTAGAAGCACTTAAAAACCCCTGTATATTACCCTGCTGTTTGTGCAAAAAAGCTCTCTTAATGCTTAATTGCCCTTGGATGCCAAACTAGCATGACCAGCACAGATATGAACAAGATAATCTAAATCATCCCTTGTTACATCCTGGTGGAACAGTGACTTCCTCGTGGCTCAGCAGAAGAGTTGAAGAACTTTGTTCAGCTTCAGTGAGAAAAGTGTATCACCCAGTACCTGGCAACAGTCATAAGATATGGAATAGGTAAGGTGGTGTCTGGGTAGAGTCTTGCAGAGCAGGTCTAGTGCCATCTGCCAGGAATGGCCTCAGAATTACCCAGGATGGCAAGTCCAACATCATTTTTCTGTTCATGGTTTCAATGGAAGTGGAGCTGGAGGTTGCCTTTTTGATGGCCATATGCTATGGATGATTTTTGTTGTTTCCAGATCTAGATTTAAATGCCCCAAGCAATAGAGCTGCCACTGGAAATCATTCCATAGTGTAAGAGATTGCCTTGTCAAGAAATTATCTTGATTTCTAGAATGGCATTCCTTTGGCCCAGACCTTGCCCTCTTTAATCTCTCTTATGAACGCTACAAAATGGACACGTGGAGTGGTGGGAGATGCCAGATCTACTTCTGAATGGGCTGGCTTGACTATGCAGCACCACATTGGTGCCCTGGCTTTAATCAAGCCTCTAGTACCCACAGGAGCATGGAGATTTGCCCAAGCTCATTAGGCCTCCATCTCAGTTGCAATCACTGCTCTAGATCTGGTAGAGGCACTCTTTCCAAACTTCTACTCTGCCTTAGTAATGTCCCCAAGGTTATCTGTGTAGGGACAGTACAAAGGACATGCCTTTGCAGCAAAACCAGATGCAATTGTAGCTGAAATGATTCCTACCTTATTGAGAAGTGTTGTAGAGTATCTCCATTGTGAGCTTGAAAGGATTTGGTAATGGCCTGAAATGAAGACAAGAGACATGAGAGAAAGAAATGTTGAAAATGCTGTACAGGCCAAGCACAGCCATGGCAGCAGCAGTCTGGCTATTTACAGCACTAAAGGAAACACTGAGCTTCTGGTGATGGTTTGCAAACACGGAAAGGAAAAGAGAAAGGCTCTTTTCAGAGAGGATTGGAGGTAGCTCGTCCACAGGCAAGGCTTGAGTTGTCCCCGCACACATCCAGCACAGCTCCTGCAATTATGTGGAACTGTGGTCCAAGGAAGTGGGCACCTTTTGGCAGCACCTACTCCTCAAGCTGGACTTGTGCAGAAAATGGGATCATTAGTTCCAGATAACCTGTATTTACCCTGAGCCCAAAAGTTTCTTGCCAGCTTTGGTGAAGGAACCCAACTCTGGGAAAAGAGATTGATACAGCAAGGAAATAAATGACATTTATGAAATCACTCCCTCTGCAGGGAGATGCAGTTGGTGGGGAGCAGTGTGGAACATATTGTTCTTTGGCTTTGGCATCTCTAAGACCATTCTGCCCATTTGGTCTCACCTCCCTCGTAATACAGACTGCAGACTCTCCCCATGGGAATCACGAATCAGACTCTTGACTTTTAGCTAATTTAGTGTATTTTCTAGGAACACATCCAGATTTGATTTAAAGCTGTCAGATGATGGGGAATTTAGGTAAGTTGTTCCAGGAGCTAAAAATGCCTATGGTTATGTATGTATGCTCATTTTTAGGTTGAATTTTGAGATATTCAGCTTTCAGCTACTGTCTTTCATCATAGATTTGATCTCTTCTGTTTTGGGGAAAACAACCCTGTCCCAAATACAAGTCGTAAATATATAGCACACAGTAGTAATGTTGCTTGTAGTAATTCCACTCTTGAGGAAAATTTACTCCAATTTGAAAGTGAAATGGGCCTCCTTGTAGTTTCTGAGCCAGGAGAGTTGATGCACCCTTTACCTCACTGTGCAACAGCTTCCCCAGGTAGCCTTTAATCTGCAAGATGAAAGAGCCTTCCAAGAGTGTATCAGGAAATTTACCTGTACAGTGTGATTAAGTCGCAAGTAAATTTGTGTTTGCTAAGTTAAACACAATAAACCTCTTTCCCCCTCCCTTCCCTTTTGTGGCTGGTGCAGAAGCTATGGGATGTTCCAAATTCCAGAAAACCCTGATTATCTTCTGTCCAAAAGGCATTTAGTTGTTTCTTTCTTAAGTCAGAAATTGCTAAAGATGTACATCTTGAGATATGCTGCAGACAGGGATTATTATTTTTTTTCTACACTACACAAAATAAGGAGACATGAACAGAATGTCTATTAGGAAAACATAAAATATGAAAGCAGAAAAATCTCCTTGTTGTTAAAGACTTTCATAAGATGCTGTAGGATCGCAGGCTATTTACTCTGACATCTCTGTAAAAGTTGCTGAAGCTGCCAACATTAAAAAAAAAAAAAACAAAACAAAAAAAAAACCCTTAGCAAAAACAGTGTCTTTAGGGATTTCTCCAATGATAGTTCTTTATTTATGACTCCATTTAAAAAATTTAACTCAGCGCATTTGTTTACTTATGATGGGGATTGGCTTCCCCCCACCCCACATGCCTTTGCAGGGGAACAAAGGAGTGCCAAGAGCCAGCCCTATAGCAAGCAGCCTCTTGGGATGAGTTAGTGCTCTCTCTCCAGCATTTTTCCCATTTTGCCCAGGGCAGGGAGAGAGACACAGCCTGGCATGTAGGAAGCTAAGAGGAAATGAATCCCTCAGGCTCATCTGAGGGGCTCATCCCAGCCCTTGTGACAAGGGAGGCAGTGTTCACTGCTCCTGGATGGGTACAAGGTCAACTTCCAGCACTGGAGGTGGTGGGGAGAGCCTAGAGGAAATTTCTACAAGGGAAAAACACAGTCAGGACCTGAATGCACAACAGCCAGCAAACCCTGACCCTAACAGCAGCCCCAGTACCTCCAGAATTAACACCTCCTTTTCACCCCACCGTGGATGCAAATCCACAGCCAGAAAGAGAGGGATGTACCTGCTCCTTGCCCCCATGCAGAAAAACCCCAGGTGATTTGAGTGGAAATAGAGCCAAAATTTAGGTGGGAAGGCAAAAATGATCCAGTATGGGACAGGGAATGACAGAGATGTGCTCGGTCAGAAGGCAGCAGATCACCAAAACCTGCACCCACTCGGATTTCTGCAACAGCTCGTCAGCGTGGAAAGAGCTGACTGCCATCATCATTCTGTGCTTGAAACATCCAGAGATGCTCAAGCAGAGACACCCCAAAGCCTGCTGTAAAAACTTCCTATACCTTAAATACCCTTGCAGCTTGCAGTAGTAAGCGAGTGCACATTTTTTACATTAAAGATGGAATGAAAAGATTTTGAACGCGCTGGATTTCTGCCTGGCTGCAGGACTGGATTGCGTTAGAGAAACTTCACAGAGCTTTAAAAGGGATTGTGTAAGGGCAGCCATGCCCCTCCAAAAAAACAAATGTCTCTCCGGCCTGAGTTTTGTTTCCCCATTGTCTCCCTTCAGCAGCCCAGTAATCCCAGCGCTTCGCTGTTGTGCTTTGTCCTATTCAGAAGGAAACCCCTTACACAATGAGACCCCTTTGGCACAGGCAGGACATCAGGGGTGTTGAGCTGTGAAGAGCTGTGTCAGTTGTAAGCCCGGTCAGAACCAGCACGGGGTGTTTTTGTCCCCCAAATTTCATTGAAACAGGGAGGAAAAAAAGGAAGGAAAAAGAAAGAAAAAAAAAAGGAATGTAGGGGTCAGAAGAGTATGTGCAGGTCTCTGAAGTCTCGATAATAGTAGGAATGTCCCATTTCCAAGTGCCATTTGCAAGTGCAGCCATATGGATGAGCGAGGGGAGCTGGAAACCCCAGTGCTCACTTCCACAGGCAGGCAGATGCCTCCCAGGCTTGCAAAACCCCTGGCCCCAGGGAGCAGAGGATGCTGAGCCGTGCCTGAGCCTCCCACAGACCTGGACACACCATCAGGGACAGCATCAGCACACAATGCCCTTTTTCCATCCGTCCCCTCTGAGGATGTGTTTTTGCCACGCAAGGGCTGAATGTGAAGCTTGAATGTCTCCTTAGAGCAGCGATGATTTATCATGTTGGAATAAGTCTGTAAAGTGGCTTTTACAGAGCAGCAGGCCCCCTGCCAAGGGGCCTTTTTTTTT
>VWYP01021683.1:224276-236434 GCA_013400435.1 Pycnonotus jocosus
AGGCCGTAGCCCCCCCAACAAGTGCTTTTTTTTTTTTTTTTTTTTTTTTTTTTTTTTTTTTTTTTTTGTACATGCTTCTGAATGGCAGAAATTGGCATTCATCTCTCCAGGCAGGTTTCTGAAATGTATACTGTCCTTTAAATGATTTCTTAATATTTAATATCGTGGTAGGATGAAGTCTGATTTTATGGTTAAAAATGTCAATTTTCACAGCTGATTGAACTTGTTTAAATGGCAGGCAGTTTACTTGTATCGAAAACCATATAAACAAATCAACTTATTTACTGACATTAAAAGAAGATGGTACTTTATAGTCCAAAGCCTTTCAGTTTTTGAAACTGAAAATGAACTCAGATGACTAAGTTCATTTTGCAGTTTCCCCCCCAATGGCAGATTGATTGTAGTTTATAAAACAAGCCCATGTATCTGGCAGAAAAAGGAATTGCTTAAGATGCTAAGCCACCCTTTCAAAAGTTCTCCGTAATTAATTATCAGCTGCTTGCAAGTCCATTCTGTTTTTCCTTTTGTTTGTATTACTTTAATGGTGACTATAACATACATATAATGAGGAAAGCTGTGTCTTATAAACATACAAATAAATCTTAAGACTTTAAGCAGGATTAGGCAAGCTAAAAAAAACCAAAACCCACCCTGAAATCCAGATGCGTGGAATCACAGAATCAGCTTTGTTAATGCATTCCTAACTCTGAAGCCAATTAAAGCATTCATGGACATGAAGGAACCAGAGTTCATACTGGCACAGATTTCCTCTGCCTCTTCATAAAAATAGCTGGAAGATTCAGTCCAATATCTGTGCTAAAAAAAAAAAAAAAAAAAGGAAAAAAGAAAGGTATTTTTTATTGATTCAAAGGATTAGGGAATATAAAGAGATCTGGATGTGGCTAGCAAGCCTCCTGGCTCGTTAATTGGTGTAAGGATCTTACCAAAAGTTCTGGTGTATGGAGGAGTTTGAAATCTATCCATTAGAGGGCAATGCACTATCCACAGTGATGTCCCGGAGACAGAGCAGCAGCAGGAGCTTCAGGAGGGGGCAAAGAGAAGGGAAGAAGTGATAGTCAAAGAGAAAATCCAAGAATGAGGGCTTAGGTGGTGCCTGGAAGGTGATGTGAGCCAAAAGCAAATGCAGGTGAACAGAGGGTCAGAACGCGGAGCATCAGACCTCTGAGAGCATCTGGCTGACGGGACCTACAGGTTTGTCCTCAGAGGAAGGCAGCCCAGGAGGGGACTTCTCAGGACAGTTGCCATCAGCAGCTGGGCAACCCTCGTGCAGGATCCACAGGCAATGGCCAGTGGGAACTGAGAGTTCAACTAATAACTGGGATCAGCTTGCAAGGGGAGCCACCATCTGCCTCTGAAAGCTGAAAACAGTGGAAAAAAGTTCATCTCTGCCAAATCGTTCCCAAGGACATGATGTTTTTAAAGAGCTTGTTTGCCTTCCAGTTCTTGCCCCCAGGGCAATAACTGAATTTGCTGTCTGAGGCAACCACTGAGGATCCCCTTGGGGACATTGATTCCCCATCACCTTCCCACAGTGCTGAGGGATCTGCTGCTTTGGAGACTTGCCTGGGAGCAGCCCCAAGATGAGGAAACCAATCCAACCTGCAATGCCTGGAGATGCCCCCCCATCACCCATCCCACACTAGACACAGATCCATAGCCTGGCCCAAACCCCTTTCCAGGAGATGTCAGCATTGTCCCCATCTCCCTGGCTGGGGCCTGCAGGGCTGCTCTCAGCAGGCAGCTGAAGAAGAAGAGGATTTGCCCATGTGGGTAACAGCATGGCCGTGCCACTTGGCAGGGAGATGGGAGGATGGATGGCAGCCTGCTGTGGTCACTGGTGCAGGCACAGCCTTGGGAAGCACTGGCTGGGAGCTAAGGAGCAGCACTGTGATCCTTGCTCATCAACCACCTTTCATTGCACAGAGCTCAGAGTGATGGGGCAGAAATTGCTCAGTGAAGAGAGAGTGAAGAAGGAGCTTGGATATCGCTGAGACGGCTGCTTTCGAGAGAGGAGTAATTTGTCTAATGTACAATCTGTCACCCTCCATTCGTGCTGGAGAAGTGAGGAGCTGCTGGAAGCTAACCACACATATGGTGACATTGCTCCATCATTAGCTTGGGTAGGAGACAAATCTCCCCGCATGGCTTTGGCACGCTGCACTGCAAACACTTATCTCTTGGGCTCGTGATAAGGACTGGCCAAGATGGACCCTTCTTTCCACCTGCTTCCCCTCACAGGCTGTGTTGTCACCACACAGCTTCCATCAGGAAATAAATGTTTCTCCTAACTCCAAGCAAGTTGTCCCTGGAAAAGTTAACTGGGTACATTGGGGAGCTCCATGCTGTATATTCAATGAAGTAAAACCCAGTATATACATGTATATATAAATCAGCAGGTTTGGCTCCCAGTGCAACTTCTCCCTGAATCAAAAAACACCTCTGGAAGTGGCATCTTCTGTGATATTTTAGAGTGTGCAGAAATGGCCTTCTGGGTGGTTGTGGACATTTCCTCTGGTTCTTCCTTCACTGCAGTGTTTTCCTAATGTCTCCAAATGGAGCTCTTCCCACTTACTGGGATTTCCTCAGGCTTCATTTTGAAGGACCAAGGAGGGTGAGGAGTATTTATTACACTAATAATAATAATTAAATAACTACTAATTCAATTACCATGTCTAATAATGATGACTACTGCCTGCAAATTGTTCTTTCAGACCTCTCCCTACAGCAACAGAAATTTTATGGTGGCTCTCCCAAAGATGCCTGAGGGCTACTGCATAAATATTAATGGGAAGTGAGGGTCTGGGTCTTCCTGACAGCACTGAAATACTCAACTCCACTGGACAGAGGCTCATGTACAGCAGTTTTGAGGTGGTGTAACTATAACATGGGCAGAGTTATTTCAGATTTACACCATGGCAGCTGGGAGCAGAGTTATATATAATTATATATNATATATATATAATATATTTAACAGAGCCTATAAAACAGCGCCACATCCACCTGACTCCCCACAAGCCTCAACACCTCCATGTCAATCTTTATTTCCAGGCCTTCTCACTTTCCTCTGGCATTCAGATGTACATCCAGCCTCTGCTAAATATTTTATTTATATTGGGTGTGGCTGAAACAAGTTTGTGTTGGGTGAGGAGTGGTGGTGTGTTTGTACACACACTGTCTACAAGGCCCCTCTGTGCACTGGCTCCTCTCCCCTCTGGCAGCTGCAGTCAGCCCCAGGTGTGCACAAACACCCTCACACGGTGCTCTGCTCCTGTTCATCTGCCAAAGACAGCAGCAAAGCTTTAAAGGGGCTGTGGGATGCAGAACCCACAAGAGAACCCCCCCACAAAAGGAGATTTTTCAGGAGGGCTAGCTGGCTCCTGGCTGCTTTTGCAACCAGCAGATTTTGTTTCTGACTTGGACTACAGGAGGGCACAAGGGCATGAAACCACTCTGGAAGCAAAATAAACTTCAGGACTAGATGAATGATGTTTTCTTGGAAAAAAGGACCGAGCACAATGAAGTAAAATAATATAATCTTTCCATGCCACCAGTCTTCTACAGCCTTGCTCCTTCCCCAAACCACAGGACAGCAGGCTGCCTTGCTGTTTGCCTGGGAAAACCAGCTCTCAGGTCATTATTCTGATGCACAAACACGCTGCCAGGTCTACAGAGCTGGCTCAGCTGCCTGGGCTCTGGATGAAATTTTATTCCAATAACACTGAGGCAGGTTTCTCTTTATGCTAATCCTCCAGGCTTCAGGGTGTCACGGTGCAGGGGAAGCACAAAATCATGCTTTATGAGTGTGATCTGTCTGCAGACTCAGTATCACTTCCCTCCCAATCTTACCTGCCACAGTCAGCCAGGGATCATAAATACACCCCTAATGCCACGATTAGCATACGCTCTTGAAAGAAAATTGTGCTTGTAGCAAGAGTCCCCGAGGGCCAGTATCAACAGAGAGACATTACAGAGAGAAACTGGAGATCAGGGCTGAGCTTTCAACTCCGTGCTCCCTCGCTAGGCAATGGTCTCTGCAGAGATTATTCCTGCTTTTATCAGGAACAGACATTGCAAAAGGACTGCACATGTTGACTCTGCTTTGGCTTATGGTTAAACCATCTTTTTGGTGGGGCAATAATCAATGCCAGGCTTTCAACTTCACTAAATCTGGCTGAATAATTATAAAAAACCCCAAACCAACCACCCTATTATTTAGCTTAATATTCTTGCTCTTCTCCATCGGTTTTGTAAGCCGCTCCTGGCAAAGGGAACCAAATCTCTTGCCAGTTCTGACAAGATAGATTGACAGGGTCCCTGCACAAAGCAAGAAGGACAGATGAAGGAGAGGAGAAAGCAAAGGTGAGGAACAAGACCTGTTCTTTGATTTGAGTGTTTGTCATCTCAAAGTGAGGTCCCATTTTGCACACCATATTTTCTAGAGGTAGAGTCAGGCACCTGCTCAGGGGTTTGCAGCTGGGGTGCAAAGCACTGCAAACCCTCCCCAGCAGCCTTGGAGGAGTGTGGGTTTTTCTGCTGCCTGCTCTAACAAGCCTTTGATCTTCCTGAGACTTCTAATGGGATCCAATTGCAACCATAATCATAAATAAGTGAAAAACATAAAATAGGTAACAAAAGCCGAATAAATGTGTTGCCACTTGAAGGTTTCAAATTCCTCCCTTACTCAGTGTGGTGCACCGAAATAAATGGAAACAGCAGACCTGCTGAGGAGGAATAGTGACATTTTGTGGTGCCTGATTTGTGATGCAATGGGGATGCTGGGGGGCGGTGGGGACAAATTTTCACTTTATATTCTGCTCAAATGAGACAAAGATTACAGTTAGGAGTCAAGTACTATCAAATTATTTATTGAATTCTGTTGGGGTGGAGAGGGTATTTGCTCTTTTTTCCAGAAAAAAATATTGATTTTAAGGATGGCTTTGATATCAATTAGGCTCAACATGAGAGACAGGCAGTCACTTTGTATAGGGAATTTAATTAAAAGCTCTGTACTTAGTCAGAAGAGTGTTCTAAGGATAAAATTGTTTTCCCCCTTTGGGTCAATTTTCTGTTATGTTTGTATAATGCAATTAAAGAAGGACTCATGCCAAGCAATACTCATGCCTGGTATAAAACTGTCCATACATAATGACTGACTTCTTGGACTTCCAGTCCACAATAGATTAACGAGTGTTAGCTGCATTTAGATGTGGCTGTCTTTTGTTTTATTGCTACAAGAACACATTCTTACAGGTGCACGCCTCTTATAAAGGCCTACAAGGACTGCTTAGGGACAAGCAAAGAAATTATGAGAAGCGTGGAATTCTACAAAATTATTTTCTTTTTTAAAAAATTAGAAGTAAAAACCAACTTGATCTGAAACAGTTGAAGTTCACAGATAGTTACTAATGAGGGGCCCATCTCAGAGGTTGTAACTAAGATAAATATTTAATATAAAATAAGGGCACATAAATGGGCAGATTTTTTGGCAAAGAGCTATAAGGGGCACAAATCTAATGTCTGTTTGTTGACCTGGAGCTGAATCACTGACACTGGGTACATGAAGAGCTTGCACAGTGCTGGTTTTCAGTCCAAGACTTCCCATCACATCAGTGGGTTTTGGAGCACCTGTTGTCTGGCTTTCTCTGCAAAGGAGCACAGGAAGGATCACAGCAATCAACTGGCAAAAGGCTGAACCAGAGCTGGCCTCAGAGGGTCCTGAAGACTGCAAGTGCTGCAGTCCTGTGACTTCTCTGCAGACTCCTCTTGGCATTCTGAACATGAACACAGGATTACTTACACATATGGAAGTTTGGGGGTACGGGTATAGAATCATAGAATCCTAGAATTATTTGGGTTGGAAGGGATCTTAAAGATCACAAAATCACAGAACCATTAGGTTGGAAGAGACCTCCAAGATCATCAAGTCCAACCCAACTCTAACCTCAACTAAACCACTAAAGTGTCACATCCAGTCTTTTCTTAAACACATCCAGAGATGGTGACTCCACCACCTCCCCAGGCAGACCATTCCAATACTTTATTACCCTTTCTGTAAAAAACTTTTTCCTAATATCCAGCCTGTATTTCCTTTGGAGCAGCTTAAGACTGTGTCCTCTTGTTCTGTCAGTGCTGCCTGGAGAAAGAGACCAACCCCCACCTGAGCACAGCCACCTTTCAGGGGGCTGTAGAGAGTGATGAGGTCATCTCTGAGTTTTCTCTTCTCCAGACTAAACAACCCCAGCTCCCTCAGTTGTTCTTCATAGGGCTTATGCTCCAAGCTCCTCACCAACCCCATGATCACCCATTTACAAATGCTGCCATGGGCAGGGACACCTTCCACTATCCCAGGTTGCTCCAAGCTCTTTCCAACTTGGCCTTCAACCCTTCCAGGGATGGGATATCCACATCTTCTCTGGAAAACCTGCTCCAGTGCCTCACCACCCTCACAGGGAAGAATTTCTTCCTGATATCTAAACTAAACCTACTCTCCTTTAGTTTAAAGCCATTCCACCTTGTCCCATTACCACATGCATGTCCAAAGTCCCTCTCCAGCTCTCTTGGAGCCCCTTTAGGCACTGGAAGGGGCTCTGAGGTCTCCCTGGAGCCTTCTTTTCTCCAGGATGAACAATCCCAATTTTCTCAGCCTAAATCTATAGGAGAGGTGAATATCCAGCCCTCTTATAATCTTTGTGGACTCCTCTGGATTAGTCCCAACAGGTCCATGTCTTTCTTGTGCTGAGGCCCCCAGAGCTGAGCATAGCACTCCAGGTGGGATCTCATGAGAGTGGAGCAGAGAAGGAGAATCACCTCCCTTGACCTGCTGGCCACCCTTCTTTTGAGGATAGAGTTGGATTTCTGGGCTGCAAGCTACACATTGCCTTGATTCTGAATTTGTATGATTTTATATATGTATGTATGTGTGTGTATATATATACACACACATATATTAGATATATATGTATATATATATAAAGATATAGGATTCAGATTCCACATCTATATATATGGTTCTGAATGCATTTTAAATACATCTAGTTTCCTTTTTGCATATGATATTCTTTTCTTAAAAGCTATTTCCATCTCCTCTATTTTATCTCCTCGTTAGAGATGCAACAACACTTAAGCCTGGACAGGGGAGGAAGGGTGTCCAAAGCCCTTCTGATTTTCTGGGCAAGTCACAGTCACAATGTCCCAAAACTACATTTTGTTTTAAGGATACACAGCAACTCCTGGCTGTTTCTGTTGCAGGATAAGGCAGGACACACAGGAAAACTCAGTCCTGCTCTGAGTCTGCTCCCAGTGAAGCTGGAGGGAGACCCTTCCTCTCAGCAGGGTCAGAGCAACACTGCAGGACAACAATCCCAGTCGTAACTTTAGAGGAAAAGTGCAGAGCCAAACACACACAGGAAAGAAGCCAAAAGAAACTGGCATTGTGGAGGATGATTCCTGCCTTGTGTACTGCAGTGGTGGGTACTAGGGAAAATAAACACATCAGACAGAGATGTAAACAGAGAAGAGACTCACAGACAGACACGGGAATACACAGGGCTGATGCCAAACCTGCTGAAGCCAATGAGAATCCACGGATGGATGTGCCAGATGACTTCAGAACAGGTTCAGGTAACAGAAGGGATAAGGGGAAAGACCCTGCTCATTGGAGTGTCTGCTCAGAGGACTCAAGCAGACACTGAGCCTCTCAGAACAATGCACAAACACCTCCTTCATCCTCTCGTGCTCTGTTGTAGCACATGCAGTGCTCACATGTCCCCCTGGAGAGGCAGAAAGCCCACACAAGCCTCCTGCAGCACTGGAACCCTCCCCACATGGCTTGCAGCATCCTCTGCAGATCCTCCGTGCTGGAGAGGGTTTCTCTCAGATGGAGTTCATTATGCACGACAAAGCTGGTGTGTATTTGCTCTGATGCAATTATCATTTTACAGCAAGAGGCTGCAAATCACCCAGGAGCCTGGATTCCCAGTGCTGCCTGAGATTTTGGGAGCAGAGAGGCAACGAAACACCTTGGGGGATGTTCATATCTCTTGCCTTCCCCTCCGTGTCTGTCAGGAATTTTCAGCCTGTGCTGCACCAACCCCACTCCCTGGGTGCTACAGCAGCAACAAGTTTCAGGACCCTTTGCACCCTTCAAAGAACGTATGGAGGCTGTGACCCCGCAGGAGGCCCCGTGTTCCAAGTGATTTCTCACTTAAGTGCCATATGGATATGTCAGCACATGCAGCCTTTTTTTTTTCTCTTCCCCTCCAATTTCCATCTGCTAAGAGGGAGCTGGACTGTAGGGCTTTGCAAGTAGTAGATGAAAATGTTAAAAAAAACCACCACGGTGTTGTTCGGGGGACATGAAAATAACGTTGTTTGTTGGATCTGATTTTTCTTCTGTACACAAGGAAAACGTCTTTCCTTCTCTCCCTGTACCCTGTTCAGCAAATCCTTCAGTCCAGCGGAAGTAGTTGTCTCAGGGACACTTCCAGATACACACAATTCCTTTGATTTTAGTGGGGCCTTCCAGACTTGGCCCTTTTGAGAGCAGAAGTGTGGCTGGTTCACTGGCTTCCACTGATTTACCTGGAACCAAAAGCTAGCCTGTTGTTCTGGCTACACAGAACAACACCAATCTCTCAATTATTAATATTCTGATATCTCTTTTGGGTTCTATAGTCATTATTTGCCCCCACTTGAGTTATTTCACAAAAAAGGTGGACATCTTGGCATCAGACTTATGCTTTCCCATCATAACACAGATCTTGAAGTAAGTTTAAGCCATGGATTGATGACACACCACTTCTGGCTTTGGGGGTCAAAATTCTGGATCTAAAAGACCATGTGGCATAGATAATTGGTTTGGTAGGGGCCAAACAAATTTATTAGTTGTTCAGAGCTGTTCAGAGGTTCACTCCACATGAGGAATTGTTCTGTTGTTAGTCTTCTCACAATTATCTTGTCCCATTCCATAAGTTCATGGAAGGTATGTGTTTGCCCAGACTCAGGTCTGTAGATGTGTCTGATCTGGTCTTACAGACACTTGACACTAGGGAACATGGAAGTGTGATTTTAAATTTGCAGCAGCAGAGTTCCCCTTCACAAGATGCCCTTCCAGCATTTTAAGTTTCAAATATTTTGTAAAAGGAGAGGTGTGGGAGCAGGGGCAGCACCTGAAGGTATTTGCAGCTGAGTGCACTCAACTAACCTTAGAAATGAAGCAAAGATGAGCAGATTTCTAATGACAGGCAATATGCTGGGTGATAAAAGTGAGAGATGATCCACTGCCACCCAGACTGCGCTGGAGGAAGATGCCCAACACTCTCCAGAAAGAAGAGACTCATTTCCCAATCATCATATGCAGGTGAAACAGCAAAGGAGGTTGCACAAGACAAACCAGACCAGCACAGAAGCCCTCCCTCGTGGAATAAAGTTCAGCAATACAAAAGGAGCATTGTGTACATGCTTTCAATGCATTTTAGCTGTGCCCTCTAATCAGAGATCTGGCTAAAAGGGAAAACCTCTCACTACCAACAGTCTTGGGAGCTAGAAATTCCCACGATGGCCACTGAGTGTTATGGGTTAGGGATAACTGGTGGGGAGGAGCACCAACAACCTCATCAGGCACTGGGACCTGCCCTGCCCTTCCCACTCCTCACTGCTGAGCTCAGCTTTAGCCCTGCTGCGTAGAAATCCTGCCTTGCACATCCAGTCCCCATCTCATTGATGGGAGGACACATCCTTTTCCCTGTTTAATTCCTCCACACACCCAGCTCCACACAACTCACCCTCTCAGTGTGGGATGTCCCTCACTGGGGGATGGAGCTGCTGACACACAGGTTCTTACAGTGCCCAGGCTGCACCTCTACGTCCATTCCCCCAACACTCAGACCATTTCTGAGCCTGTAGCAGCAAGAACAGAATTACCCTCCTTGGAATAACTGGGAAACCAACACTGAAAAGAAAGCCCTGTCATGCTGTTTTAAAAGGCACATTTCTACCAGGCTCACATGCCAGCCTGTGTATTGTGTTCCCTCTTTCTGCTCTCCAGTAAGGAATCCTGCAGAGACAATGATGGTCCCTGTGTCTCCAAGCAGTGCAGCTCCTGCTGGCAGCAGTGCTGCATCCAGCACCCAGCAGAGCATCCTTCCTGTGCCCTGTACCCACCACCCATGGAGGCTCAGCCCTCCCAGCTCTGCTGCCTCCCCCCAAGGGGTCACACCAACTCCTCACCCCACAGACACCAAGCTCTGAGCTCCTCATATAGCCAAGGAATTTCTCTGTCCTCCAAGCCTGCAAGGAACGTGTTGGGAAACAACAGCCGGCCCTATCCAAGCCCACGCAAGTCAATGGGAGCTCTCCTATTAAATTAGGTCCCCAAGGCATTGCCTCAATGGCCAATAACCTTTTAAATGAATTACTTTCCTGTGCTGGTTTCAGGAGGCCCAGATAGTACAGTTATTTCAAAAGACACTGCTACAGGCATGATCTTAACATTTAATTACATAACATTTTAATAAGCGCTCGAGAGCATTTGAATATGTCTCCCACCCTTTCTGATTCTGCCAGGTTTGTTTCTCCTAAAAAAAAAAAAAATGAGCAAACTGTGCAAACCAGGGTCTAGTTGTTTCCAGCTACTAAGATCTCCCTAAATTGCCCCAATGAGTACAGACTCTCTGCAACAGACAGATCCTCATTCATTTTGGGAAGAAACTGGGACGGAGAGAGTGGGGGAGAAGAAAAGACAGAGAGGGGAAAAAAAAAGGAGGCTTATGTTTCAAAGATCACTAGAGGCCAAATATTCTCAGGCATCCCGGCTTTTACAGAGAAATCCTTAACAGTATAAAAATGGAAACACTTCAAAGATAAAATAAATAATTTAATAATAGTCTGCTTCTCCAAAGGGTTTTGAACAAGTTTTAGATTTGCCAGTGAATGTTTCCCTTAGGCTGTAGGCCAGTGGAAAAAAAAGAGACACAGTGTGCCTCTTCTTTCGTAAAATGTACTTTGTGTTATTTCATTTCTTGATAAGATTCAGAAACAATTCTTTCCCCTCTCACCCTGCCTTCATAGAAAAAAAAAAGTTTGTTTGTTTGGGGTTTTTTTTAAGAAAAGCCAAGGATTGTACAGATGCAAATGATCTCTTACATACAACTCACACTAAAATAATTGTTGAAATAGATCCAAACCCATCCAGATTGCATTTTTTTTTCTGGTTGTCTCACTTACAATCACCCACTGAGAAGAACATCAGATTCTTTAGCCAGGTGTGTTTAAAGGGAAGCCATTTGAAGACCCCAAGAGCCTTTTGTGTAATTAAGAGAGTATTTATAAGCAAGACTCTGCAGTTTTTATAGGCTTGTAAGGAAAATGCACAAGAGTAAATTGTGGCATTAGTGGTTGTAACATACTTGATAGGTCAAAGAGCTGCTATTTAAGTTTAAAAAATAATTTATTTGGCAATCACATGAACAGTAGGAAGGACTGAGCTGCATTAGTGTCCTCTTCAGACACTACACTACTTGGTGTCTACATTCTACATTGTTTCATCTCAGTTTAAACTCCATTTCTTGCAATTATTTCCAAGGTAAAAAAATGAGAGGCTGCCTTGGTTTTTGTGGCTGGATGTTGTGTTTTTCTTGTCTTCACTGGTAAGTCTAGCCTTTAGGAATCCCAAAACCCTGTATCAAAGTATGGAGCAGGGAGGGTTGTCCTCAGTAGAGTGGGATCAGGTTAGGGAACACTTGAAATAGCTGAAAATACTGAAGTCCCGTGTGGACTTGTGGTGTGCACCCAGCTGCACTGAAGGACCTGGCCAAATGTCACTCTATATTATTTTTGGAAGGTCATGGCAACTGGGACTGGCTCCTGAGCACAGGAAGAAAGCAAATGTCACCAAGGTCTTCAACACAGTCCAGTCAGCCCTGCCCTGATCCTTGGGATGATGATGGAGCAAATCTTCATGGAAGCCTTTTCCAAACATTTACAGAACAAGAAGGTAGTGGATAAATACCCAATGTGGGGTGTACAGAAGATGAAACCAGATTCTTCTGAGTGCTGTCCAGGGACAGGACAAGAGGCAATGGGCACATTAAAATACTTCCCACTCCATTTAAATTAAATAAAACTTTTCTTTTTTTTTT
>VWYP01021683.1:236483-272284 GCA_013400435.1 Pycnonotus jocosus
TTACAGTGAGGGTGGTCAAGCATTGAAACAGGCTGCCAGAGACTCTGTGGCAGAGATACTAAACCTCAGCTGGAACAGATCCTGGGCAACCTGCCCCAGTGCTGGGTGGGGGTACACTGTCCCCACCCTTTGCAGAGCACATCCCCAGCTCACTGGGTGCAGGGAGCTCTCTCTCACTAGAAGTGGACCAGCTGCTTCTGTGGTTTTGGGTGTTACAGGCTGCGGTGCAGACTCCAGCAATGATGATAATAAAACCAGTCCTTTCCAATGATTCCACCACCTCTTTATTTTATTCTGTGGTTTTCCCATGTTATCTGAGTACAGATGCCTGTGATTTCTTTTCCCGATCCACTACCCTCTCTGTATTAACCTCTTCCTACCCAGTGATTTTCTTTACCAAGGTGTGTTTAGACGTGTCTGGGAAGTGTAAATCATAAGCCACATTAATATACATATACCCAAATTCAAGGGTGATAATGAGGTCCAGACTTAGTCCAAAAGAGAGGAGACCAGAGGAAGGGAAGTGACAAATGATGAACAAAAGGTAAAATATCTCTCTTGCACCATAACCCTTTCTTCATTTTCCCATGGTCTGCAGCCTTGCATTCAGCATTAGGCAGATTGCCTTTGAACAAGATTTTTGCAAATGGGATGCTGACACAGGGCAGGAGAATCTTCCTGCAGGTATCCAGTCCCTCAGTGCTGCAGATGTCAGAGCAGGAGACTCACAGGCTTCCTAATGGCAGATTTGGGAAGGGAGAGGTGGTATTATGGCAAAAGCAAATGAGAGTGCTGATCTAAGAATTTGGGTAATGGCTTGACCCTCTTGAACTAGCACAAATCAAGGATTATTCTGTTGCCATCCAGTGAGTTATGTGGCTGTAAAACTGGTACAAGTGGAGAAACAAGCTCTACATCTTCCTGACACTGTGTCAGTAAAAAACATTTTGACTTATTTTGTCTGTGCCACCCTGATATTTACCACCATAACTGCTTCCTTTGGCTTTTTTTTTATTACTGCTTCACTTTAAGCTGTTCTATATAGTTACACAATATTACCTTTAATGTGCAAGATCATCCTTTGGTCAACACATCATTCACCAGCGAGATGACATTTGGGCAAAATGGGGAATTTTCTCTTCTCTCTTTCCTGTCTCCTGCTTCCTACCAAGCACGGGATATACATGGAGATAACATACTGGACAAGATCCTTATCCTTGCAGCCTTGGCATTGATCTGGATTTACACAGATGAGCAGAACAGAACTGAGCTTGCTGTCTGTCTCTTTTTCATGCACACACATCACGATTCAGGATTTTGTTCTGACTTCAAAGCAAATGCAGGATGTAGATTAATATGCTCTACCTCAAAGGAAGTTGTCACCAGGAACACAAAGTGCTTCTTCTTTTATGATAACTCATAATTTATCAAAGAAAATCAAATCAATTTGTTGGTAAAAGAAACATGTTTTTCATGAATTTAGACCACAATGGAGGTTTCAATGACAAAGCAAGAGAAGGATGAATTAATCAGACTTGGCATCTAACACTTAGTGGGGAAGAGCAGAAAGCTCAGCTGGAACATTAATTCTCCTGGGAACTCAGTCCCCAGATGGCAGCTTTGTCCCTTGGTGTCACTTGCCCTCTCCTTCCATCTCCCTGCTGCTCTTTGCCCTCTGAAGATCAATAACTGCACGGGGTGGATGTAAAATTCGAGTACATCCTGGTGCAAATGACTGCTTGGGGTACAGGTCACTGGAGATGGAGCCAGCAGCTGATCTATGCAGAGCAGTCAATGTCCCTGTGCTTCCAGGGTAGTGTCCCTTGCCACAGGCACAAAAAATGAAGACCAACTTCATAACATACCCAGAAGTTGTCTCTCAAAGCTGGGCAGAGTTATTCTCTCACTTCCCAGTGTTTCAGACTCAGGGTTTCCATTAGTGACCTCTCTATTTAGCTCAGAATCAAGGAACTTTCTGCAAACACAAAACAAACAAAAAAAAAGCTGGAAGAAGAATAGGAGAGATGACGGCATCAAATGAAAGGAAGAGCAGGGCAGCATCCCACAGCTTAAAGAGAAAGGTGATAGCTAAAATAGTCACGTCTAGTACACATCCAATCCCAGGGCTGGATCCCAAGGGACATTGTGTGCAGACAGACAATACAAAGATTGTTATGTACAAGGATTACTTCACCACCTCCTGCAGCCACTTCAGAAGAGAGCTAAAGGTAAGACTTAAAAAGTGCCTGGAAAAACTGTAGCACATCTGAGGGCAAAAAGTGTTATATTTATAAACCAACAGAACTGAAAGCGCTGGAGCTGGAAGAAAGATACCGAGCCCCAGTCCCAGGGCAGGTTCAGGTAGAGCTTAACAATTCCTGATGTTTTTTAACCTGTATTTTTTCAACCTCTAAACTCTCCAGCAATGAAGACGCTACACCTTCCCCAGGACAGATCCAAACAGGGATTGCCAGGAGGCAGCAGGGAGCAGACCCACCTGTTTTGCTGCAGAAGGATTTAGCTGTGCACAAGAAAGCTGAGATGGGCTACTTGTCCTCAGGGCCCCAGACCATTTCATTTACTAGAACAGGTATAGTCCTCTTCTAATAAAGCCTTTTTATATTTGCAAGCAACCTCTTCACCTTTTTAGCAACACTTTTTGTAGTTCTAATGGATCTTTCTCTGGCTTGGAGGACCAGAGCTGCACAATGCACTGCACATCTTTGGTTCAGCATGTGATTTTTGGAAAGGTTTCATTTTTCTGTTGAGACCACCTGATAAATAGCTGGCAACACTGGGCAGTATTGCTGGAGTCTTGATAAGCTTAAATTTAATAAATGCACACATTCTTGGGATCTCAATAATTGAAAGAGTCTGGTTACAGCAATCTAAGAGGAGAAAGGATGATTTTCCCTGCTGGCATGGTTTTATGTAATTGTATTATTACTTGTTCCTTTCTGAAACTAAGTCAAATAAAATGTGCCCTCTCATGATGCATTTTGAACATGCTGATATAATTCCTTAAGTACAGTATTCATGGCACCAAAATGCTCTTCAGTATTAATTACTGTGACAGTGTAACACAGACAGACTTTTTTTGTCAAATGCCTTTGCAGCTTAGCTGGTCAAGGCTCCTTTTCATCATTCATACTCTGCTCTCTCTACAGTAACTCCTGCTAAGCTTGTGATGCAGCCTGAACTTAGCAGATGGGCCAGGTTACATCATGGAAGAGCAGGAACACAAAACTCTGAAGCTCCAAAGTCTGCTCTGGAGACAGACACGATGTAAGATCCCTGTCAGGGTGAACACAAACCACATCCTCTCAAATTTGTTCTTATTAATAAGAACTAACAAGACCAGCTGTAATTTATATGTGCTGGTTGGTCATGATTTTCTCTGTACAAGCAGCCAACATATGCTTTCAGTCTAACATCACCTAGTTCAAAGAAAACAATAAAAAAGGACAAATGTCAAAGGACCATGAACATCAGCTCAGCAAGTGTGTCTTGTCTGCAGCATGCAGTGGCTGTGCCAAGGTTTTAGTGACAGCCTCTTGCCACATAGGCAGTGATCTGGAGCTGCAGAGGAGTGGTATGTGGAAGACAAGATGCTGTAATTTCAGCCAGGGCCTGGAGCAGTTTCTCTCCCCTTCCATGATGATAATCACTACTGTGCAATTCTTAAACTTTAGGCAGCAGTAATAAGGCCAAGATCAGTTTTGTGCCAAGATCAGTTTTGTTTGTTTTTAAATGGGAGTTCAAGTCTCCTCACTATTTTCCTTCTGCAAGATCAAGCCTGCTGATTGTCTTTCACTTGTCTGGGCTTGGGACTCCAGCCATTCACTTTTTGATTCCCCAGTGCAAGTTTCTAGTCTGTGATTATTTGTGGCAAGTCTTTCTTCAAAAACATCCACATTTACACATAATGTTTGTATTCTTCCACCTCCTCTCTGGGCTTCATTTCAATGCTCAAGTGTTGCTTAAAGCAACAAACAACATGCAGATATGTTAAAAAAATCTTGGATGTTTTGTTCTCCTCTTTTCCTTGTGCTGGTGTTGATTTGCCTTGTGAAAATATTCACCTCCTGATTTTGTCTTTCAACATGTTTAGCAGTGTCTTCCAAATTGCCCTGTGTGAAGGTGAAAGGCGTAATCTCTGTGTTATTAAAGCTCAGATCTCTCAGAGGGGTCTCTTTCCCTCAGCTGAACTAGTTGGTGTTTTCAGAGGCAGCACCCTGGGGCATAGCAGTGAGGAGAGAGTGAAATTTCAGCATTGATATATCCAGGAGACAAGTAAACAAAGCAGTGCCCAAATAACATGTCAGAACTCCATTTTCTTGGGCTTATCTTTGGCTGGACCAAAGCTTTACACTGCAAAGCACTACTAACTCTGCAGTATAAATGCCAGGCTGTTCAGGAATAGTTCCCAAGCATTTCCAATGATGCCAGGGCTATCAATGTGAACACAGTTCTATCAAAAAATCTGAGTGTTGCACATATCCACCATGTCAGGATCAGAAGTTCCACTGAATTAATCCTTCTGAATGTAGTCAGTCATGCCAAAATGCTTTCCAGACAGAGATGAAGAATCATCTTCTGGAGAGGACAAAAATTTTTAAATAAAAGCTATGGCATGCTAATCTACTGTTCTTCAATCTCCACCTACTATGATATACACACACTTGAATTTTTTTGTTCCTAAAAAGCTTCTAAGTTATGAGAAGCTCCTGTCAACTGCACAAACTGTATAATAAATACTAAAAGAAATAATAATAAATACTAAATAAATAAATACTAATAATAAATGCAAAAAGAAAAAAAGCAAACCAGAATAAAAATACCAACTTTGCTTACAGCAATTGCATTTACACACCTCTTACACCCCGTGTTCTTATACCCTTCTGCACCATCCACCTTCTCCTCAAGAAGACAAAGTAAGGAAGCACGTCTGTGACTCAAACTGTAAAAGTCAAAAACTACCAAACAGCTTTTAAGCAGTGCACTCCTTTTTCCAATCTGAAATGCAAGAAGGTCATTTGCAGTCCTCAGGGTTCTGAGATTATTTATGAAGCAACAGCCACTACACTCATTGTACCTCCTGCTCTCAATGGGACTCATCGTTCAGAGCTGTTGAGCAGTTGGGAACAATTACAGAGGATAAACTGAATGAAATATGGGATGCTGTGAATGTGTCAAGATTTCAACCAGTGGAATTTACATACATGAATAAATATCGAATACTGTTTAGTAATGACACTCCTGCATAGCCTCTGCACTGAGCATCCTGCAATGTAAAAATAATTGCTACCTTTATTATCAGTTACCAGCCCTAACAGCAAGCAAGAAGCAGCTTCAAGTCTGTGAGACAAAGCAGGAATTAGGAGATGTATCTCCATTAGCTTGTGCAAATAGTAAAAGCTCCCTCTCAGACTCTTTTTTCAGCAGGCAGAGTTAGTGGACTGTATTTTTTTCTTTGCCTAAATTTAGACTGTGACGAACAGAAACATAAGCATGTTGTGGATTGAGACAAATTTCCCCAAGATGTTGTTGCAGCAGTATCAGGACCAAAAAGAGGGATTCTAAAAGTCGACTGAGCAAAGCTGTTAATCACAGAAGAGGAGAGATCTCCAGACACAAAGTGATTTCACAACCCTGGCTGGGGCCTCAGTGTTCAGGGAGGCTCATTTCCACCATGACTCAAGCCCCAAATAACTCTTTTGCTCAGCCAAACACTTCCTTGGCTTGCTGAGCCTGGCTAATCGTCCATCGGGTATGAACACAACATCTGAACGGGAATCACCCAGACACGTGCCAGGAAAGGCACCCAAACTTTCCTTTCCCCAAAATGTATGTGGTCTGCAGGATTTTGTGGGGTCTCAAAAGCTCATAGCTTTTCAAAGGGTAGAATTTGCCTACAGCTCCTCATCCAAACTGAAGTGGCAATGGGTTGCTTTTCATTTTGGGCTTGGTCACAAATTTCCCAGAGTCCTTCCATCAGAAAGAGAGAAGGAGATGTATAACACAATATGAATGTGTTCAATGTCCCAGGCCAGAGTGCTTCCCAGCAGTGTAATTCCTTAGCAATAAGGGAAATTAGAGTAACATGTAGAAGAAAAGGACAGAAATGAATCAGATTTTATGATAAGGATCACATGGTCCCAGTTCAGGGCAGTGCTGCTGTCCAGGGTAAGCTGGAGAACATTCCTAAAATAAAAGCAGCCAGTCAGCAGTGGCCAAGAAAGGACTTAAGCAAAATGCCCAGTGGGCTGAAAATGGCTTCAAATCAGTTTCTAAAAGAGGTGTGGCCCTTGAAAAGGCAGAGAAATGCATTTGCTGTTTTTGAGTTCTTGGATAGCTCTTGACCGTTTTGGAGGGAACTTTAGCCCAAGTGTGAAGTTAAACACTCGTCTTTGAGTTGTCCTAAATGCAGAGCTGTGGGGTTGGTCCAAGGCTCTGCTGTGTGTCTCCTGCACAAAGAACTCCAAGATCATGCATCCAGCTGGGGATTCAGGGTGCTCTGACAAAAATGATTCTGCACTTCTCCCATCTCATCCGTCCCTGCTCCTTCAGCTGCTGCAGGTTCTTCAGTGCAAGGTTTGTTTCCTATGATCAGCCTTAGCTCTTCCAGGAGCTCTTTGCCCATGAGCCTTTCCCATTCCTGAGGACAGGAAGGCAAGATGGGTGGATGGAAGCATTTGTTCATTCCTACTTTTCCTTCCCTCTCACATCCCAGTGTCAGTCATAAGGCTCTGAAAACCACATCATATCCTCTTAATCATCTCTTGCTAACTCATTAATTCATCAATTGCTATTGTTTGGTCCTGCTATTAAATGCAATTAATTGCAAGAACTGATGGAACAACACAGTTGGGTTCCCCTCCCCATGGCTGTTGGTGTGCACAGACCTCTCAGGAGCACTCCAGCACCAACCCGTGGCTACACCAACCTCTGCTGAGGTATTTCTGCCTTGGCAGCTCTTGTGGAGGCAATAAATGGAAGGATTACAGGTTTTTCAGCCACAGGCTGGAATCTGTTGCAAAACTCACCCAAAAGCTGACACGACATCTCCAGGCCTGTGAACTGCAAGGTGAAAAACACCCACATTGCTGCTTGGTCCATCAGCTGTGTCACCTGCAGGTTTAAACATGGAACTGTTGGTTTATCTTACCTCACCTTCTATTTCGAGAGGACATCTTCATCAAACCTCTAAACAACAGTTTTCCTATGAGCCATGCTACCTCTTTGGATAAAGAAAAAGTAATTCTTGTCCTTTTTCTTCCCCAAATAAACATGGAGGTTAAGGAAATTTCTCTCCTGTTTCCACTGGTAGCTGTAATGTAGAGATACATATATTTTATAGATGCATACCTGTACTTTGCTGTGCAACCTCCAGCTTCAGCAGGATGGGCTTGACCTGATTTTTGTGCCAGAGTTACATGAAGGATCAGCAAGAAGTGATGAGGGTCTGGACAATTTTAAATCCCCCCACTCTGACAAAATCAGGATGATCAGGAAAAGCACTTATTTCACTCCTGGGCTAGGAATACATACAGGCCCCAGGTAATTATTCAAATTTCTAAAGGACTTCCTAGCAACCTGTGGGTCTGGGGATTTAATTCCATTTTAATGAATGTTTGGTTGGGTAGAATCCAAAGGCAGTTTACAGAGTGAAACTTCCTGCTTGCCACAAGCTACTGGCATTTTCATGTCCTGTTTATATGTCAGCTGGGTACTCAGAAGTATTGTTTAGGTTTTGAGGGAGAGGTGTGCTGTTTTAGAAGCACAGTTTTCACAGAGGAGTGCTCTATGATTTCTGAAAATCACCTCTCTAAGGTGCTTTAATGTGCGCACACAAATAATGGCATAAACCCCACTGAAATTGCTGTATTGTAAATCTTAGCCAAGTCTGTGCTTAGTAAATATTTTAATGTTCTTTTATTTTTTTTTCTTCTATATTCTGACACATGCAACCACCATCTATGCTAGACTATAGAGACAAAAGATTTTACAGGCCACACACAGGATCTTTCACCCTTAACATTTTCTTTCATCCCAGTCTGGTCCAAAACAGGCTTGGAACACATTTGCATGATGGTGTCTCACCCTGCCTGGAGTCTATTCTGTCACTGTTCTGGCAACAAGCAGAGTTGTCAATCTGGCACTTTATACCAGCTCGGGGTACACTTAAAAATGTAAAAACAGCAAGATAGAGAAAGCTCCTTCAGCATTTATTTGCCAGATAGATAGGATGGGAGATGCCCTGTTCATTTCAGTGAGCAATATGCATTTTATGACCTTCTCATGATGGTTTTATGCCTATTATGATCAGTTTGCCATTTTTATCAAATAAAGAAAAGCTAATGTAAAGAGCTAACATTCAAATAACATTTAAAACTGAGATAAAGTGACAAAGCTCTGCTGGGCTGACGTTATGACTGACATTTTGTCCTTTGTTGGGAGTGGCGAAAGGATAGAAATGCAAGGGAAAGAAAATAATTTTCAACCTTCCATTTAATTATGGGAGATGCTGTCAATTAGTGTCACAGTTTGTCATTTTAAGGGTAGGCCCCTAAAGCTGCAACAACAGTTCCTCTCTGAGCATCACTGTGCTGCTGCTGACAACCTCCATGTGCCACGTGGTGTCTGCATGGAAGATTTGGGTCCAGAGGCTCCCTGGGTGGAGGAAATGTTTTTTTTAATCATAGCACTGTGTTTCTCTGCAGTCCTGTAGAGTGGAAGAAGTTAACCTCAGTTTGAAACTTATCCCTGGCTTCTTGGACAAGTGGCTATTCCTGCCCTTAAAATGGGGGTGAGGTTCCCTGGCTAAGAAAGGGTGAAATAATGATGACACTGGAGATATTGATAACTCTGGAAAAAGTAATATTGATCCATCATTTCTCCCTCCTCCCCTGCTTTCATAATTGAACAATTATGAAATAAAGTGTTCTTTCCCCCTTCTGTACTTGGAACATGGTGATTTATCAACAGAGACAGTCTGAGGCCCAGCAGATAAAATGCAAAGTGTGAACTGAAGTAAATAACTGAAGTTCACAGCATGAACTAAATCACATTTTATTACCTTTAATATTTCAATTGCTTCTTAGCATGAGAAGCAGAGACCAGGATGCATTCAGGAGCTCTAAACCTCCCTCTCCTTTGAATGGCTTTAGCCATTCTCCTCCTCCTCCTGGGGAGCCATCCTTCTCTGCATGGAAAAGCAGGGATATAAATTCACCCTCCTCAGGAAGCAGCTCTGGGATGTGGCAATTTCAGGATTCCTGACAGAGCAGATCATTAGGGAATATAAGTAGGAAATTTAATCTCGTCAGGATGCTTCTGTAACAGAGGGATTCAGGATTCCCCAACAAGGCTTTCTGATCTCGCACACCCCAGATTTTTCCCCAGTGGGTGCATTTTTCTCTCTGATATTTGTGGAGAGCATCTAAGGCACTTCAGCCATCCTACCAACAAGCTGACACATTTGGCAAGATCAAAAATCATCTTTCCTCCTGCCTTTCTCCCAGCAGTTTATTAACTAATATCAGCTGTGATTTCCATTTTGAATCTAGCTGACCCTGAAGATTCTTGGGGTTTCTATACGTCCTTTCCTCTCCAGCAGACCATCTCTAATGTGTTCAATCCTCTCCAATAAATCAATGTCTCCTGCATGGGTCAATTCAGACTGAAGTCTGCAGCTGCATGCAGGCTGGATGGCAGCAGAACTTCTCACCTTGCTCTTCCACAGCCCCTCCAGAGCAGTGAAACACATGGGAATTAAAAGCACACTGGATGAAAAACTGTGGGCTGTAGCCCATTAGCAGAGACCATGACTAAATGACTTGCTGCAGGAATTTAAGCACTGAGCAGTTTTCTCACTTTCTACTAATTATCACTCCTGAATCCTTCATTTTCATGTCCTTCCACTATCAATCAATTATTCAATCCACAGATAAATAACCACAAGATATGTTTATTAAACTGATTTTTACTGAAAGAATAACTTTATTAAATTTTGATTGCTGAAGATTTTAAACACTCCTGCTCCAAAAGTTTCCATTTTTCGTGTTAAGGAATTGGTTCAATTCTTATTCCTTGAAAAAACTGGTTTGGGCAAACCAATTACTTTAAATGACTGACTTTTGCACCAACAGGAAAAAAAGGAGGAAGGGGTTATAGCACAATACATTCGGGAAAATCCTTTTCTCACAGACCAACAACTGCAAACTTTATTCAACTGCTCTCAAAAAGCTTTGCAATTTCACACACGTTTATTGGCAGTGTCTTCTGAATGAATATGAGGATGATTCTTTCAAAAGAGTTTCCTGGAAAATGCCACCTTTGGTTGATATTTTTATTTTCCAGGAATTCTGAGAGTTTACACAAAAGATTCAGTGGAGCTACGCACACAGAGAAGTGAACGTGTTGTTTTCAAACCACTCTGCTGCTACTTCCTCACCATTTTATGCTTTTTTACTCACCCATTCCGATCATCTTTTTATTATCAGACAAATCCTTAAGAATTTCCTCTGGCGACTTATCCGCTGCGACAAGAGAATGTTTTCCTTGAGCCAGGATGAATCAACATTAGGTAAAAGCTTCAGGATTTTACCAAGGCTTTAAAAGGCTGGAAAGTACCAAGCTACAGCACATGTGTCTTTTGAGCCTCCTTCTCCTTTCACCCACCACACTTAATGCAGTCACCCTCGTTTTACATCCACTGTTCCAAGAAAAGGGCTTGTAGGGGTGCCAAGTGTTTGTAAATCCAGCTGAAGCCATTAGACCAAAGGATTTCAGCAATTCTGAAACTCAGGTTGTGCCTTCCTTCCTTCCTTTTGCTGCCCTGATTGATAAAATGGAGATTTTTACACTTGTAACAGCTGCTGGCTTATGCACATCTCCCAGCACATGGACTGGGACCTGGGCACTGCTGCCATCCTAAACCAGGAGTCCCTAAAGCCAGTGCAATAGTTTGGGGTGTGCTCTCACCCATGAACCATTTGTTTTCATGGGCTTGGAGAGTTCATCAACAAAAGCCAGGTCAAAGTTCTCCAGTTGCCATCTGCCAAAATCAGGTTTCCATGTGGGCTGGTGCTGTGCCTGGTGCCTGTGTCTCAGGGAGGAGCAAAGGAGCAGCCCTGGAGCTGCTGGAATTGCAGCAAGGACTGGGGAGAGATGGGTCTCTCCATCCTCTCCTGCCCACTGAATTGTCAGCAACAGATGAATTCTTCCCTTGGAGAGTTTCTTTCCACTCACACCAGTGGCACCTTTTTCCCTTCACAAAATCACTCATTACCCCAATCCTAATGTGTCTTTTTTTCCCTCAGCTCACCTTCCTCCAAGGAGAAAATTATTCCAGTGATGAACAGATTTCCCAAGCAGGGGCATAGCTGAAAAGCAGCGTAGAGGCTGAAAAATTGCATTATGCATTAGGCATTATGATATTTTAACAGGGCTCAGTATCACTTTGCTTCCAATCACCCAGAGATCCAGCTATTCTTCTGCACTGGGAGCACCAGTAAATATTTGATCTCTTCAATCTGCAGTCAGCCAACCAAACAAGGACTGACTGTTCCACCAGTCTCCTTATTTCCTTATCCCATGCTATTTGGAGGGATTCTTAAGTCAACAGACTCTCTCCCTCTCTCCCTCACTCCATCCCTCCTTCTCTCTCAGATAATGCATCTCAGCCCTGATTTCACTGTTAAACTCCATGGCATGATGGAAAATGCCAGCCACAGATGTTGCCTACACTTCATTATATTGCATGCGCATAACAAATTCCTCACCACAAATTTCCAGGGTTGCATTATAATTTATCCCATAATGTAGGAGAGGAGTTAAAGCAGGGGGATGGGAGCCAGGGAACTCTCAGACACACGAACATCCCCGTGCACAGACCCTCTGAGCTGCTGCTTAGCATGGAGAAGCCTTTTTACCCTAAAGTTGTGGTAGGAGTGGTAATGATTTCCCACAATACAAATTCCCCACGGTACAAATTTAGCAATTCATTCTCCTTTGAGTGGTCAAAAGAAGCTCAGCAACCGTAAGATTTTATGATTAAAGAGTTGGAATAATGCTTGAGAGAGGTAGGCTGATTTCTCTTCTTCAAACTTGCATATTCTTAAGAAACACTTCACTTCCCCAGACAATGCTGGCTGATGTGACTCGTGATTTTGAATGTTCCTCTTGACATACACAGCTTTTCAGAGCTTGCTAAGCACCTGGAAAGTTAAATCCCTGCCTGGCATCTGCAGGCATCCACTAGGGTAAAAATGAAGAAGTTCAAAGCATCTGGCTATTGGAAATGTCACACCAGCAGCACAGCAGCTCTGCCCAGCAGAGGATTAAATGTGCCATTGAATTAGGACTGGCAAATCATCCAGGCTCCATGTTTACCCATAAATAAAGTCACAGCCTCATGTCCTGGGCTGGCCTGCAGTGACCCACATGGCTGCCCTGTTCCTGAGGTGGTTTTTGGCTCATGCTCTCTGTCCCTGTCCCTGTCAGGGGTTTGTGTACCTGGCCATGGGCAGGAAGCTGTTTGGACACAGTCACTCTGAGGCTGGAGGGAGAAAAAAGGGTTTAGCAATACAGGTATAAAGTGCGTCAGTGCTCCTGGCTTCAGGTGAGGGAGCAGTGCCTCCTTGTCACCACCTTCAGCACAGCCACCATCCCTGGGTTTGGACATGGGCTTCTGGAGACCAGGGAGTCCCACTGGGCATCCAGGATCAGGATATTCTCTTTGGAATGCTCAAGCATGGCCAAGCAAGAGGTGGTGTGGTCAGAATGATCAAGAAAGAGGTGTTGAGGTCAGAAAATACATCTGGGCCCAGATCAAGGATTTTAGGTCTTTACCTTCCTTGAAAGAGACTCTAAAGTTTGTATTTTTGCTGTTTCTCTCTTCCCTCTCTATGAAGAAACAAGATTCAAATAAAATAAATAGGTAAATGAAGCCTCTGTTAGATACTTTCCATCAGGAGACAAAAAGTTAAAAAGCTGGGAGATGTTACATGTACAGACAGCTGGTACATCCTTTTGCTGTCAGTTCTTTCCAGCAATCAATATTGTGAAATGTTATGATTATTATCAAATATCATTATGTTTAATTTTGAAGCTGTTATGAGCCCCATCTACTGCTGTCATTACACTTTGAATAAATGATCTGAGTTTTAAAAAAATAACAAAACAAAAAGAAAAAAGTTTAAGAGAAAACTCCCTGCCTAGCTGTTAACTAGCAAGGAAGATTTAGGTAGGCAGACGGATCCGCTCCTTGTGGTGTTCAGCTTGATAAATCATGGCTTTCCTCCAAATAGAGGCAGAGTTCAGTATTTCACACCATGACAGGTTCTCTCTGTACTTTGTGGATAAGGTTGCTTGGATCAGAACCAAACTTGCAGCTATTCACGGAAGGTGGTGGAGTTTCTGGAGAGGCATGCCTTTATTGTGGGATGGGGCTGCTTGCTGCAGGCAAGCTGAGCCCCCAGCCCCACAGTGCCAGGCACTGCATAAACACAGGGAAGAGACAAGGCAGCTACAGAAAAAAGCTGTATGGAGAAGCTGGAGACTGTAGCTGAGGTGCCCAGTCCTGTGCTCTGTACCCAGCAGGCCAGATGTTTCGCCAAAAAGCTTCTCAGACCTCTAGCAGGCAAACATCACAGTCATAGCAAGAGTGGTAAGAACATGCCAGGTTTTCTTAGTGGCTACAGTTTTTGAGATCAGGCATCTGACCAGGAGAACTTGAAGAGGGGAATTTTAGGACATCATCAAGAGCAAAGGCTGTTGTCTCAAAGCTGCCCTCCTTACCCCATGGGGTTTGGAGCTTCGTGGTGTTGTTTCTGCTGCTCTCCAACTCACCTGGGTTTCATTTCACACTTGAAGCTCAGCTGTGTTTTGTCACAGGATGGTGGTGGAACCCAGGGGCTGCTGATGCTGATTTATGGCTCTGAGGTGCAGCAGCCAGGTGCAGAGCTGCCAGGGGGTTCAGATCTGCCTCCCCCCCAGCCTGGGGCTCCCTGCAGCCGGCTCTCCCTGGGGCATGAAAGGCAGGAATACCTGCGCAGCCTCCTGGGGATCTGTGCTGCAGCCACCTCTCATAAGCTGGATGAATCTCACAGTTTCCTGGTATTTGCATGCCAATGCAGAAAAAACACAGAGGGTAAGGCCGAGATTTGCTGCTGAGAGTTCAGGATTTGCAAGAATGCCAGATTCAGAGACGCTCCAAAGGGCAAACAGAGGGTGAAGGCACAAAGGTTAAACAAGCAAAAATAAAAGCGTTTGCACCAAACCCTGTGAGCTGAAACCACCCAGCTAACTTCAGCTCTGAGGTGCAAGCATGAGGCTTGCTCCCCAGGATTAAAAAAATATGCACTCTGCCATTTCAGTCCTAGAATTAAATAAAGCCACTCCTGCTCCTCTCATCTCACATGCTAATAAAATTAATGGCAGTGGTTTTTTTGAGCCAGTCACTCATTACCCTCTTTTCCTTGCTCCCTAAACCACCATAAACACAAGCTGAAATCCTCCCTGAGAGAGATCTCGGCTGCAGTCAGGTTTTGCTTCTCTCCGGGCCGGTGTGAGATTATAATGCTTCTCAAGGTGTTCCCTTGCTCATAATGAACCTCCATCTGTTCTACAGATGGTAAAGATCACAAGAACCAGCACTAAAATATCCCTCCCCCACCGAAGAGTTTTTACCTTATGGTGATGTTGCTCTTTGTTTTCCCTGCCTTTCCCAGGGGCACGGGGACACCTCTATTGCCCCAGCCAGGCTCTGCGCTCGTGGTTCCCTCTGCACAAGGAGGGCTTCATTGATTTTTGTCCAGGGGAAAGGAAACCTTTTCCACTGAGTTTTCAGGAAACTGCACAGTGGCTACACTTAAATACTTCTCATCTCCTCTTGCCCGCTGCTCACACCAGCCCCAGCTTTGCCTCCAGCAGACCCCTCCCTTTCAAGGGCAAACTGGAATATGTCATGGTAAGGACCTGACAGGTAAGACACAAAGGGAATTCAGGAGGTCATATCCTCAAGGATGGGAAAGAAATTTATAGGTGTTAACTGCTACTCTCTGCCCTACACATTTCTGCATGCCTTTGGCTCAGGAAAAGAATTATTTTTTTTTTTTTTGGATACCTGCATGAGCATTTGAGCCTGTAGAGAGGCCAGCAGGGCAGAGTTCCTGGGTGTGCTGCAAGTTTTGTCCTCTGGTGTAATCTTGCTGAGCACCCAGACATCGAAGCAGAGAAAATGGAGTCATCCTTGATGATCTTACCCTCCATACATAATCCAAATAATTAAATTCACTTAGCTAGATAAACAAGTTTTAGTTCTGAAACAGGATAACCACAGTGGATCCTTAGACAATCCTCTGAGGCAGCTGGCAATGGACTAACTTCATTTATGTGGTTTAACATTTGCCTAGCAGAACATACTACTACTTTTCTCTTCTTGACAGGTAGATAATCCTAAGAGGTTTGACTACCACATTAACATCCAAACCACAAATGTTGGGTAATCTGAAAAGCTGGATTTTCTGACACACATGCACACTTTACATCTGCTTTCTACATCAGAGCCTGAATTAGTTCTAATGTTGTGTTTGTATTAAATATGTGGATTAATGGAGCTCAGCAAGAGTGCTGAATTAGCTCTTCCTGTCTCCAGTGGATTTGGGCTGCAGCTCCTCATGCAGAGACAGATGTGCTGCTCATTATATTTTGTGTTTTGCTCTTGGAAAAACTGTGGCTCACTATAAAATCAACAGTTGTCTGTTCAAAAGAAGTGATTCCTGACATCTTTTAGAACTTTTAGGTAAATTTGGAAGTGGCAGGGACCAAGTCCTACAGGGAAACATTTTGTGACTGTTGGCTCCGAGTGTAGCCCACCAACAGTGCCATGGCTCAGAGAGAACTGACCCCTCTCATGCATAGCAAAAGACCAAAGTCCTGATCCAGGAAGATTTAATGGCACTGGGGAACCCAAACAATTAAAATATTTTGCTTCAGTGTCCTGGCTCTGTCCCAGCTCAGGTAATTATTCCCAGTTATCTAAATTTCTTCCTCCATTTTCCCTGCCATTTAGCAATTTTCTTCCCTTCCTGTCCAAAACAGCAGTTGAACAGCCCAGCTGGCTGCTGGATACTCACTGTCCTTTGAATCATGGCTACAAGTCTCCTCTGTGCAGCTTGGAAGGCACCTTGGGACCTCAGAAATTGGGCAAAGGAGAGGAGCAATATGCAAGTGATGGGTTTTATTTCCTTTGTTAATGCAATTGTGGTACAAGACCTTAGAAGCTGAGAACAGGTAAAGCGGCATTTTCCCAAGTTCAGAACTCTCTGAAAATAACAGAAAAATCCTTTATTTTGCCATGACCAATTTCCCTGGGCAAATTATGAATTATGAATTTTGCCATGACCAATTTCCCTGGGCAAATACCTTGCTGATATAATAGTGTTAGCAAGACTGTGACCCAGAGAGAACACACGTGCTCATGGCTGAGGTGGTGGTGACACCTCTGGTGACCTGGCTGTGGTGTGGATGCCACAGTGCAGAGCTGGGCTTCAACATCACTTAGGTAGAACCTGGAGGTACATCAAGCTCTGAACACACAGATTGGGGCACCACAGGACCGGAATTGCACTGGGCTGCAGAGGTTGATACCTGAATCAGGGCCATGGACAAGGTGACACCAATGCCACCCCCTGGACTGAAAGCCTGGAGCTGTCTGTAGGCACAGGGACTGAGCCAAAGAGTATCTGCAGATGGGAAAAGGGGAAACCTGTCTTCCAAGCTTTCTGCAAAACTGAGCCTCCAGCTCCCCGTTCTACAGGTTACAACAAGTCTGCGGTGACAGCTTCTCCTTTTCCTTCTTTCAAATATAGACCAGCACACAAGATTCACAGGATCAAGCAAGGGGGGCTTTGGCTTTGCAGCCCAGCAGTTGGGAGGGACAGATCTGCATCGGCGTGACTCATTCCCTAAAAATACCAGCATCCCTCCATTGACTGTGCGGGGAGCCCGGGGTGACCAGCTCGGTGTAGATGTGCGCTGTGGAGATGCCTGAAATGAGACGAAGCAAATCCCGTCCTCAAAGCCAGCCTGGTAGGAGGCAGTGTGGGATGGTGTAATGCAAGAGTCTACATGTGAGCTGGAAGTCTGCACTCCCACGGGCGGCTCCGGGGAGCTGCTGAGCGCGGTCGGCGGAGCCTAGGAAGCGATTTGTCTCACTGTAAAGCAGACTCCTACGTCTGGTCAGTGAATCACTCTCTGCACACCCACATTTCTGCAAGATGGATCCTATCCCTGGAGTTAGGAGAGAAGAATCTCACCCCTATGTCTTGTTCCTCTTTTTTGTGTCTGCTGCTGAGTTTCCAGGGTGCTGTAGCATTAAATTGGTTGCTCGAGTTGGGTTTTACTTTGCTTTTCCTCCATCTCCAACTGAACCACGATAAAAACATGTTGATGTTTATTTTTCAAATTCAATTTCCAAGCTGAAGTCAAGCTCAAAATCTTCCAACCCTTCCTCAGTCTGAGGGAAGCCCATCAGTATATATACACCTCAGCAATGTATCAGGACCTTCTTCCTCCTCCAATTTCTATGTTAAGCTTTTAAAACTCTCCATTTTTACAGAAAACTCAACTTGGCTGGCCCTTTTGGACTGCAATTGAAACAACACACATCTTCAGCATTTCTTCTTTCCCATCTGGATACTGTGGAACATTGCAAGGGGAAAGTTTCTCTTAGACAATTGTGTGTCATGTGCACAAATTATAGAACTAATACAGGCTGTGATTGCATTTTGTGTATGGGTTTTCAAGGCATATGATAATGAATATTAATAGAAACTATTTCTCCAGTAAATGATTATTTTCTCAATAGTTGGTGTAAATAAACCCACTTGGATATGAAACAGATTTTTTGATGTCTATATCAAACAAACACTGTGATGTATTTCCACAAGAAAAGGCACACCTGCCAGTATACAACAGTAAAAATGTAAATATTTGCAACTTTTGTGATAATTAATCCAATCCTCCCAGGCCCAACTCACAGCATCCGAAGACAGAATTTAGGTTCATTAGCTAACAAAGAAGGAAGAGGCACAAAAGCAGAGAAACTGAAATGGAACTTGAGGAACCAGCCTGAGAAGGCAGAGTCTGCCTCGACAACCTCCAGGTGCTTGTAAGCAGACATCACAGGTGAGTTGGTCACTCAGAAAATCATTCCCTCACAGTCAATGGAGACAAACAAGTACCTAAGGCAGGATTCTCTCATCCATTTTAAATACCTGGGTATTTAATTATGATGAAATGAATCACTGACTCCCTAGACTCGACCTCCACTGACTAGAGAGGCAGCTGAGGATGACCAGCCACGATTCAGACAATTAGTCTGATGTACAAAAGGTATAACAGCCCACCTTACAGCCATGCTTTTTAGATTAAATGCAAATTTTAAAATAAAGGAAGAGTCATAGTCCCCAAATTTTGCTTATTTATCTATTTGAGGGACAGTATCCCTGTCAACTTCATGATCCACTCCTTTTTATTGCATTGTAGTCAAAGTATCTGGAGTTGTAGCCTCCTCTCAATTGCTTCACTTAGCAGGTAACTCTTGTGTAAGGATGGAGTTGTAGAATTGGAAAATAGTAGAGTGGTTTGGGCTGGAAGGGACCTTAAAATCACCTGGTTCCACCCCCTTGCCATGGGCAGGGCCACCTTCCACAAGCCCAGGTTGCTCAAAGCCCCATCCACCCTGGCCTTGACAGGTAATGGGCAACAACATCGACTTTAGGAGGATATCCAGAAAAAAAATTATAAAGGGAAGAGAAGGCAAGGCAGGGCAAGAGAGGAAAAGGGAAGAGGAAAGAAATTTGTGAGTAAATGCCAGTGCTCTTCTGCCAAAGTGGAAGTCTTCTTCAGGAAGCAGATGTTATCCCTAAAGAGCTGTGTTTACTGAAACATTAAAAACAAAAAGGAGTTTTGACAGATTGTTTCTGGCCTCCTACTGTTTAGTTGCAGTCAAATCTGTCAATAAGAAGTGGACAGGGGACTTGAGGGAATATCTGCAGACATCTATTCTGAGGAGATCAAAGGGAGCTTCACTGATGAATCTGCTGTCCTACTGACTCATTTTTTCAGAGTTTCTAGACACATGGAAGGGTGTTAAAAAGATGAAGGGGTAAAAAAAAAAGAACAACGTGCTGCTCTACAAAAAATTACAAAACTTAGTCTGTTACATCCTCCAAATCTGGCTTCAATATCTTCTAAAGGGAACAAATATTGAAAGAAATGAAAAAGCCACAACAGACCTAATAGCTCTTCTGCTATCCATACTTGTGGGTTATGACCCTTTTAAAGCATCTAATCATCCAACTAAGCCACTGTGTGCTCTTCTCATGCTCTCAGTTTTGCTTCTTTCCCTTTCCTTCTTTCTCTGCTTCATCTTTGCTGCATTATCTTCTATTAGATCACAATCTCTTCAAGGCAGGAATCTTCTCTTAGCGTTTGTATAAGCAGGAGAGTCACGATTGAAGCCCCGAGGAGCTGTCATGAGACATAAGAAGAAGCAGGAGGAAAAGTGGGGTTTAAGAAGGGAAAATAAAACCCAGACAAACCGGGTTCATGATATTTTTTGTTCGATTACATTGTTAAAGTGTCTGATGTGCTGCACCTGGATGGTCACTAATTCTTTCTGCCTGATTCCTTACCCAATTCAAAAAAAAAAAAAAAAAAAAATCCAGGAAACAAAAAGCAAAGTACTCCGGAGTAGGCTGCTGTTTTCCAGATGTATTCAAGAAGCTCAGGTGAATTTTGCATTAAACCAATATTTCTTCATGAGCAGAGAAGTGGAGTACAATGCTCGGACACGTGGTTCGATTTAAGAACGTGAGAAAGATCCTGAAGTTAATGGGATTAATCAGGGGTTGTGCTCGCTGGGCAATGCAAGGCTTGTCTTGGTTGATATTCACTGCAAAGTGTCACGAAGATGAGCCTTTCTGAGGGAAAACATTTCCGTTCTTTGTAGGTTTCTTTTCCTCGAAGTGAAGAGGAAAACCAATTGCTCTTGACTTTCTCAGACCCTGAAGTGCCTTTCACAGTCATCATCTCCCTTTTAAGAAGTGCAAATGAGGCAAATAAAAGCAAAGACCAGACCTAGAAAAGACATTTTAATATCAGATGCCCGTCCCAACCCCACTCACGCCAACAAGACTGCTCTGTGCTGAGTATGTACCCGGCCCTGGTTCAGAGGTCTGAGTACTCTTAATTCACTTCAATAAGACCCAGATTCTCAAAAATAAGGCAGTTTATAACTATTTTCTCTCAGTGACAGCAATGAGGTTAAGACCTTTAAGAGGAGCCTTCCCTGCTTGAGGTGCTGAAACACAGGAGTTCACATGCCCCAGGTAGATGGCTGGAAGTTGGCCACTTTTCAGGAATATAATTTCAAATGAGTCCAAAAACAAATCCTTGTTCTGCAGCCTGATTTAGATACTTGGGAAGGGCTAAGGTGTTTTAGGGCCCCGTCCTGCCCTCAGTCCTGATTACAAAATTTATATTTAATGGTATTTTTAAAAAACACACAATGACTCCCTGAATACCAATCCAAGCTTCAGTGGCATGATTCTATTTTTGCTGCTGAGTAGTGCAAAAGGAGAAAAAGGAGAGGAGCAATATAAGTCAAAAGGAAAATTCAGACTCATTTCTGTGCTGTTATATGGATTATATAAGGAATATGTTGGGTTTTTTTGGCAGGAGAGGAATTCAGTGACAGATTAGCCCTGGTGTCAGTGAGACACACACATGGCTCAGTTCTAATGCTGCTTAATTGCCAATACAAAAGATATTATCTCTTCTAAAGCATGAACCCAAAGCTCAGATTTTCAGGAAACTGGTAGGCAAAGCTGTGGGAGGATAAAAAAAAATAAAATCCCATCTTGTTTGCTAAATCAGTTGGTGGATGTGGTAATGTAGGGGCTGAACTCACGGAAAGCCATGCTGGAAATCGTACAGTCACTTTTCCCCAGGCTGAGCTCAAGACTGTGTGGTCTGTCCTGTGAAAAGGAGATGAGAAATCCAAAAATAAAACAGCTGACAGTAAGTTGCCATCAGCAAACCATACATATGTAAATCGTTGCTGACCCTGAGAGGAGCTGCCTCTGCAATATGATAAGGTCTGAAACCTGATTGAGATTTTTCATACAGGGCATTATTTTGGAGGCAATCCTCAAACAAGCAGAGCAGGCAGATCATCAGCCTCTTTCTTCAATAAGCAGAAAAACAGGTTTCTGGTGAGAGGGACTTTGGCCAAATGAATTTCTTTTGGATTCAGATGATGAATTTTTTTTATATCTCGGAGCCCTCTTTAATGACAGTGTAGTTCTGGGGCACAATTATATAATTATTATTGTACTGATAATGCACAAGAATTTCCTTGTTTTATCACCACTGCCATTGCAATCTAGGTGATAAAGCCCTTTCACAATGCAATATTAATAATACCAGAGTATGCTGGGTGCTGTGTGGCATCACTGTCCCTCATTGTGTCCTTTTAGCCTCAATGAGATGATGGAGCAGAATGACACAACTCACCCCCATGATTAATGTATTTTGGCCATTAGTATTTTTATTTTTTAATAAAGAAAACTGAAACAACAGAAAGAGTCAGAGTTTGTGCTCACATTTCTCAGCCACAAGAGGGTCTGGGGTTTTTTTGTTTTGTTTTGTTTTGTTCTGTTTTGTTTTGTTTTTTCCTCAAGAAGTCTGAGGATTTTATATTAACTAAAGCCAAAATTATTTCTGTTTTGCTGTGAACAAGACCAGGAGCTGGAAGGGCTTCCTCTCTGCTCCACATGTGAACCATGCTCAAGTAGCTTGGAGGAGGAAGAGGAAAGTTGTATCTTCAAAGATCCTCTATGTGTGCTGGTGCCTCCTCTCTCAACAATATTCAGATCAGACCCATCTTCCTAAGGTGTCTTTCTCCTGACTTCTATTGCTTCAGATCTCAGAGTCAACCACTTCCTTGCTCTTTTCCCAACAGCTGACCATCTGAGAGGCTGAAGATGTTTCAGCAGCAGCATGCTCCCTTGGAAGAAGGATCACAACAAGCTTCAAGGCTGCCCTTGCTGTGGCTGTGCCAAGATCCTCTCAACAGCTGTGGATTTTACCTATTTCCATTCAAATATTGTGTATATACAGTGGGATGGGCCAGTTTGGATGGAAAAGATTGGCTGAGTCACAAAGATCAGCCTGTCACCTCTGCATGGTCTTCTCAATGCATGCACCTTCAGAGTCACCTGGGAAGCCATGGAAAGCCCATTTTTCTCATCCTTCTCTGTGCCTACAATTTTGCCTGTCTCCTTGCCCAGCAGCTGGACCTCATCTGCCTTGCTGCCATCCCTACAATTAAATTCTATTTCACGTCTCACCAGTTGTGACCCAAACTGCTTAAAGATCCCTCCCTAAGAGCCTCACACCCCACTGCCCTGGCCTGGGGCAGATACAGAATTTCATCCTTTTCCCCCATCAGCCTCAGCCCTTCTCAATGTTGACTCTTTGCTCTGAAGAGAAGGGATATCTCTTACCTGCCTGAGCCATTCTAACTGCTACATCATTTTTTTCCCCCCCTGACCTACCTTAAATATTACCCTCAAAATACCCCAGTGAGGGAGAAGGTGGAAGATGACTGCAAGGGAACTACTCTGGGTGCAGAGGAAGAAGGACATCTCCATGTCCTTGCTCACAGTCCTGCTCTGCAAATGCTCTTTTGTGTGAGTTCTCTCTTCCACCCCAGGATGGTGGGTGTTTCTGCACACTGTCCCTTTGAGTGTTTGTGTGTTGTGCTAAGTAAGCCATCTTTCCTAAATTAGCCCTCTAGCTTTTCCCCACCCTGTCTCCAGGTTCATCTTCTTCCTTCCCATTTCTTTCTCCCACCTACAAAGAGAGAACATTCCTGATTTAGTAGTCTCTGTGCTTCTGCCTGTAAGAGTGTGTGTAGGGCTCACAAATGGAAAGGACAACTCGGAGATACAAGCATTCCACTGTTTTTGGGCCAACACTGACAGAGGAGAAGGAATGAGGGTTGCTTTCAGGTTCAGCTGAGGCCAAGCAGCTCTCAATTAGTCTCCTGTTCACGACAAGGGCTGCAGCATCTGTTGGATACACAGAGCTTCCCTTGGCTTTCCAGAAAAACAGGCTGTCCTGAGTCCCTTCTGTGCTCTGCCTTAGCTCCAAGCAGCCTTGCTTGCCCTCACACAGAGCACAGACCAAGAACCAGCGACCTTATAAACCCCAACCACTCTTGAAATGCTGGGATGTTCCAAAAAGACTCTCTTCAGCTGTGCCTGGCAAGCAAAGAGAGAGCTGAGGGTGCTGTATCCAGCCACCTGAGTGACCACCCCAGATACATCTGCACAGAACTTGGACCTTTGTTCTCCACCTCAACATTCACAAATTAACTCACACATGCAGATCAGGTCCACGACCACACACTGCACTGAACTGTTACCCAGATCTGCTCGATGTTCTGGCTACTATTTAACTTCATTTTTTACAAACTCTAAAAAATGCACGTGAGAAGTCAGACTATGCATTGGTTATAATGTAGAACTTCCCCTGGTAACCCCAGCACCAAGACTCAGCTGATGCTCTGCAGAATCAATTCCAGGCACTTTCAGAGTAAGACCTGTATCTGCCTTCAGATGGGAATTAGATTCACAGTCTATGAATTTATACAGGCAATGAAAAGGAAAAACTCTAAAACAACCTGCTCACTGTAAAAAGACTAGAAGAAATTTCCAATGAAAGCATTTCCAGGTGGAACATAGCTTGGAATGGGTTTTTATAACAACTAGCACTGGGGTAGTAGACATTTAACACCCACAAGAATTTAAAGTTGTTTTATCTGCTGGAAGAAAACTGTACTATTCCACTAGTGTGATCAAACATACTGAAATTTATAGGATGAAAGAAGAAAGCTATTTGAATTGGATCAAAATCACCTGAAAGTTCAAAAAGGTTGTACATACAAGACATACAGAAGCAGAGCATGCAAAGGTCGGAGTTTTGATGCTTTGTGTCAAGTGATGTGAGACTGGAATCTTGACATAAGTCCTTTTTTAAACCTAACATTTTGTTTACAAGTGTATCTGCAGCTGGTGTCTGTAATCCAGTAATGTATTCAAGTAACCTTAGTGTAAGAAGGTTTATAAAAAACCCCTCAACTCCATTGTCTCTAGACAAATCTCCAAAACCCTTGTCAAATTCAGTGCCTATTATATAGCATTTGTAAGAATACTAGAGCTTCTTTCACCCTTGGCTTCAGGTAACTATCCAGACTTTAAATCTGAGACTCATTTATTTATTACCTCTAGGTAGACATATTAAGTCCATTGCTATTCTCATTAACAAACAGTGGTTTCCCTGTACATTACTTCAACGGCCAACTATTTTTATAATTAGCTGCAAATTTTAGCTCAAAGTAACACTCTCCCATCTTAAGCTGTTTTAACAAATTCAGACCCTTGGTCTTGATCCAAGTGAAAATCCAGTGAAATTGGTGGAAAGGCTTGCATGGACTTCAAGGAGTTTTGGAACAGCTCCTATGAACATGCCATAATTTGTTCTTAGAAATGTGGTTATTTGTAATCTCATCCATGGATAAGCAATACCATTTTAACAGAAGCTAATACTGCCTATTACTAATCTCAGCCAATGCTTTTCATTAAAATGTTCTGCTTTCCATTTCCTATAACTCTGCAAATTTTTGGCTGTATAAGAGAAGGTTTTCCACATTGACTCTTTGCCTCAGGTTGATTCTTTTTGATCTAATTAAAAGCAGTCCAGGGTTTTCTAAGAACACTCTTGAGGAAAAAGAGAGGGTGAAACTCCTCTCTTTAGCTTACTAATAGTAAATATCACTATCCCTTTTTTTTTTTTCCCCAAAACTTCCTATCACCTTTTCCCTTAGGATGAGAGAGTTGATATTTAGGAGGAAGGGTGTAATTTTTCTTAGCATCTTTTACACCCCATAATTTGTGTGATTTTTTGATGCACTATTGTTTCTTGATACATTTTTCCAATCTCTGTCTAGACAAGAGTAGATTTGGGGAGAGAAAGAATATTTTTTACTTCACGCTCTGTTCATTCAGCTAGCACTTTGTATTTTGGTCTAGGTGGATCACAGAGCTGGCAAACACTGTGATCCTCATGCCCTGGAGGGACAGCAGAGACAAGAAAAGCCATCTCCCTAAAGAGCCTGTGAGTGCTCTGAATCCCCCTCCCTTTCCAGAATGGGCTGTATGTTTTAAGAAGCACTCACTTTCTTACTGTTTTGCCAAGTGTTTTTTCTACCAAAACCTGAGGCTGTCATTCCTCTCACTGCACTCATCTGCCAGAAGGAAAATCTCTGGAGAGCTGGATTTGACATCACTAAATAACATATCTAAAATCATATTTTGATAGCAATTTATTGTTCTCTGGACATCAGTGGGATATCTTTTTCCATACAGTTTCATGGTAACTTGGCTAGGGTTGCTTTTCTTCTATCTGATTTTCACATCAGTAGGCTTGGCCTTGAATATATACTGTCCTTTATGATTTGGTGGCTGGACAGAGAGAAAATTTTGGAAGGCAAGCACACTCAAACAAAAAGAAGAAACTTCCATGTTCACCTGACATGAGCAGGAGGCACAGGGAAAACAAGAAGTTGCCAAAAGATGACATTTCACTTCTTCTCCTGTGTAAAGCAGAGAAAAACCAGAACCCTACACAGACACTGTGCCACAGGGCCTAGATGGAGGGGCAGGTGTTTATGGGTCTGTGGGGACCCTGGTATCACTCCAGCTAAAATGAATCCAGTATCTGAATGACCTTGTTGGAAATCCAGTTGTGTGTTCATTGCCCCACAGCCTCAGGAGCAGTGCTCAAATGCAAAGGACCACTAAGGCCCAGTGGGATTTTTGCAATTCATATTTTTATCCTGCTGGCAAATGAGCACTGCAAATCTTGAATGAGGAGGATCTCTCTGATGCCCTGACCATCACTCCACCTCCACAGGCCCCACATCCACATGTGAGCCCTTGCTGAGCTGACAGTCCAAGTGGCAACATTGCATTGCTGCTGCTACACCAATCCATCACTTTGCAAAAGCACACAGTGAGTGTACAGCTCTAAATAAAGCCAAACTCTTCCCTGCTGTGTGGTTCCAAACATGTCAAAAGAAAAACAAAACAAAACAAAACAAAACAAAACAAAAAAAAAACAAAACCAAAAAAAAAAACCCAACAAGAAAAAGGCAAAAATAATAAAAAAAGAAAGGTAAGAGAATTCCACTACAAGCACAAAAATGTTCACTGCTGCTGCTCTGCACCCAACCTGAGACAATTCCTCTCTCATTAAGTCGTGATGAATGATAGACATGGCCAGCGGCTAAGACTGGTTCTTAGATCAAGTGTTGTGAGAAATGCCTCTCTACCACCAGGCAGGTGAGATCATTTCTTTTTCCCATTATACCAGTTTCTGCTCTCTGTTCCTGAGTAACACAGCATGATTTGATAGTTTCTGCCTCTAAACTATTGACGTATATTTGCTTTGAGAGGGGCCTCCTAAAGTGTGAAGAATGGGCCAGAGAGCTCCTAACTACTCACAAAGAGTGTGGCTGTTAGGCTGGAGCCTTTGTAGTACTTAACTCTTTGCCAGGTGTTATAGAATTAGGAGACTCCAACTGGTCTTGTAGGATTTTCTTCAGGAGAAGCAAGAAAGCAGCTTTCCTGCATTCTCATTCCATCAGCTGCAGCCTCTCTTGAGCTCTAGATGTTCTTTATCTGCCTCTACCTCTTCAGAGCTTGTGCTTGCACATTCCCAGGTGAAAAACCACCTGCAGCAGTACTGCAAAGTGTCCTTCAGAGAGGACAGCAACAGCTTCTTCATTGAAGGAGCCACTCAGGAGGGTTTGGTGGACTGATGCTAAGGAACAAGATTTTGTTTCTGGTGCTATTCCCAGTTGATTTTGACCATGAGCAAACTGTTCCTTCCCTGCACTTCTCTCAGCGAATGCCTTGTTCATTGTGGCCCTGACTCTGCAGATTTCCTCACATATCAGGTTTCTGTGTGCAATATTAAGCAGAGTTATGCATTTTTTGGATGAATGAGGCCTGAAGACTGCAAAGGAATGTCTTTACAATTAATCAGAAGAGGTGTACGGAGGAAGCCACAGTGCTGATCCCCTAATCACCAGTGCTTGTCCCCTTCCTTGCTGGTGGTGTCCAATCAGACACTTACAAGCACTAAGAATTTTAAATTTTTCATTCTTAGCTGAAAGCTTAAAAAGGAGTAAAAGTTCTGCTTGTGAGTAAAGTGTTCATGAGATTTGCCCCTTTTTTTTTGAGATAAGGAAAGAGAGACAGTTATGCGAATCCGTGTTTGTAGACCTTGGATGCTTGACCTGGACAAGTTAGTATGGATTGCTGGAGGTGAAAGGGCAAATTCTAAACCTTACATTATTTGAAGAAAACAACAATTCAATTTAAAAATACCTTGCAATTCCTTGGAGAGGAATGCGAGTTGCAGAACTTGGGTCTGGATCTCAGACTCCCCAAGAGTTCCAGGATATTTATTCCCGTCAAGAATTTTGGCTTGGATTGTTGGCGGGAAGAGTCAGCCATGAATTTTGGATCTAACTTCAGTCTACACTATCATAAGTTCCAAAGAACTGGATGTTCTCATCTAGGAATTTTTTTTTTTTTCTTTAAAAAGTGATTCACTCAGCATGACTAAGGGCATGTCTACATGGATGGACGAACAGCTCCTTCCCACTCATCCCACCAGCCAGCTCCTCTCCAGGGGTCATCTGTGGCCACCTTGGCATGGTGCTGCATGTGGGTTAGTAGAAGCACTATCAAACAGACAGATGCCTCAAGGAAATGCTGGGATGCAAAGAACACAGATCCTCCTTTTAGACCTGACCTTAATATTCAGAAAATAGAGAATTTGCTTTTAGGTATTTAAGAAGAGAAAAAAAAAATCTGAAATATATGTGTGGATGCACACATATTCTCAGATACATACAAAAATCCCTTTGATACACCTTTTGACTCTGATCCTATAAAATTTCTGTCCATTCAAATGGAATCCTACATGTAAGTGCTTTGCTGAGTCAGGGCCACTGCCAGGAGAGTGGAAAGTATTTCCTATATTATTTTAATTGCACAGCAAAAGGGATTGTAATTAATAGCTCCATTACATTCCAGAATATTCAATCTGCAATACAAACAAAGTTGTAGAGACAGTGCCTATATGCTTTTCTTTTCAGAGAGCTTTACCTATCATAAGTCTGTCTTTGTAACTCTCTTGTTTGCACCAGAAAGGTCAGATATAAAGACAGATGGAATGTATATGCAGAAAACAGCACTGCACATAATTGGAGCTTCACAGTTTCAAGCAGAAACTTCTTAAGGGTAGAGAACCCATCACCTAAGAAAAAAAATGGATCTTGCAAAGAAACACATAAAGCTCTTCATCTCTAATCCCAGTGTGCACAAGGTAGACCAGAGGTGGTGACTGTGTGTCCTAAAGTAAACAGCAGAAGTCTCTGTGACTTGAAATAAAGCCATTGCATTCTCCTATCCAGACATTTCAAAAGTATTTAATGTCTCAAAGCAATACTTGTGAATCCTATCAAAAGACTATCTATTAAGGCACAAACACATAAAAGAATTTAAGTTGTTTACGAAAGGAACTAGGTAGCTCAAATCTTGCTTCAAATGAGACTTAAACACTTGAAATTCCTCAAAAGTCCCAAACAGGCTGTGTATACACCAAAATTGTTTTCCCTTGGAGCTGTCTAAGGGCACTAAAATCAAGGGCACTCAAATCTTGCTGACTGCATGGGTGTGGTCACCAACCATCACCAGACATTCTTGATTTCACACATGATGGCCATTCTTATTTTGCTAGAGGTACAAAGATGTGATCAGGGCTGCAGCAAAGACAGAGGTATGGGATGGTGGATTCTCTCTGTCAGTGCTTGTGGTGCTAATTTTTCAAGCAATTAAATTCTCATCCTCAGTCTTGGATGTTTCCCAAGGACTAGGTAAATACTGGGGAAAGGAGTGACTGGTGGTCAAGGCAAAAGACCTGGGCTTGTGGACCCTGTTACAGACCTTTCCACTGTTCCTCCCTTGATAATTTAAGGAAAATTACATGAGATTGCCAGGAAGCTGGGCCTGGAGCCCAGCTGTGATTTCCTCCAGCTCAGAGCTCTTATGGTAAGGCTAAAGTTAGATTTTTCCTTCCACTGTGGCCAACCCTGTGAGTCTGCCAGTCCTGGCTGTTCTGCAGCCCCAGGAGAGCAGTGAAAGCAGAGATTGTCCCAGGATTGATTGGGATGGATAAAAGGGATCCATGCCCCTCGTGCTCAGCACAGCTTAGAGACCAAGGTGTTCCTCCTGGCTGGATGTGTTACTGCTGGGTACTGGCACTCAGGGTTTAGAACTGGGCAATATCGCCTCCATCTTTCCCCAGGATGAGGCAGCTACGATTCCAATGAAACAGCATAATAAACACCAAGCAGTGAAGCTTGTCCAATGGCTTTCCACTCTCATAGCAATGCTCATGGACAGGAGAATTGGTTCATGTGTGCTCTTCATGCAGGAACAGCACAGGGAGTGGATGTGGTGTCAAGGAAAAGTTGCACACATCAGGGAAGCTGTCATCCCAGATTAGGGTCACCTCTCCTATCACTCAAAATCAGGGAGAAGAGCCCCTGACTCCCAGCTTCTCAGTGCCCCTGAACACCAGGGGAATTTGGTTTTCCCCTTTAATTCCCAAACAGGGCAATAGTGTCTGCCAGGTTGCATGAAAGGACCAAAGTTCTCAGAACTCAGTCTAAAACTGGTCAATCTCAATGGTAATTATGCATCATCAAGCTTCTTCAAGGTGAGAGAACACCAGGTCTTAATGGGCTTTTTAGCAAAGACAATTTCTCTGCTAGATTCAGCATGCAGAGGTTCAATTTATTTTGCACGGAAAAATGCCCATGTCCCTTTCCTAAAAGCCAAGTAATACAAAAATTTAGCAGAATACCAAAAAAAAAAAAAGGAAGATTTTTCATGGATGGTGTCATCCCAGATAAAATGAGAATTTTTTTTCAGGCAGAGAATACTTAACTGGATATATCACTAGGATATACCACTAGTAGAGTAACAACGGGATTTTTAGTTTTGCTTTCATGAGCTGTTCTAAAGGTTTTCCGGCCTTAAAAATGAATAAAATTTGTTCTCAGGTTCTATAGGCATTTAAAATTCGATGGTCTTATAAAAATCAGGCAAGTTTTAGTTGATTATGTTTAGATTTTAGATGCCTGCCAGTGAAAACAAATGTTTGAAAACACTGGTCTTTCACAGATGCAAACCCCAGTGCATTCCTAGATTGGAAGGCCATGATTTGTGCTGGGTGGCAGCTAACACCTCCTAATATTAATTTCCATTCTAAACTGTAGCATATGCAAATATTTCCACATTTGCTGCAGACCAGTATTTGAAAGTTATTTTTCAGTATTTCATTTAAGAAAATACATTCTGAATTGTCTCAAAACAAATCTGCTATTTATAAATTTATTTGGTTCCCTTCACATTATTTTGTGACAACCCATTAGTCGCCGTGGTTTATACCTGTCATATAACGGGGTCACAGCAGCATTATCAAAGTGTGTATTTTTGTTCTTAGAGCCTGAGAAGCAGTTGTGATTTAATATTGATTGAGGCATCCTATTTAGCAGCCCATCCTCTCGGAGTTGTAATGAAATAGCTTTGTGCTTCGAACAAGGAGAAAAGATGAGATTTCTGTGTACTCTCAGAACAGTGACTGTTTTCAGTTTCTTGGAAGAGATTTCTGAGTATCACAATAAGTGGTACAGAAAAGGCATGTTTTTCTTAACCAATTGAAGTGCATAAATTATGCTTCTCTCTTCTGAGTGTTCTGGTGGAGCCCTACTGTTTTCCCCACAGAATCTGACCAGGACAGCCTAAGCACGGCAGATGGCTCACCCCAGTGCAAAGAAAACAAAAAAATACTGAGGATATGCCCCTGTGGGTGCCAGGCTTCACACTGTAGGCATGGCTGGATTTTGGGATGGCTCTGCCCAACAATCTCACCACTGCAATTCAGCCAGCCCTGTTTTGACCACTCTGTAGAGAAGTCCAGAAAAACACCTATGTGGGGAATTTCTGAAGATTTCTGGAAATTCAGATCATTTAGCTGATGGCCACCCTTCAATTATCAGGTCAAATGAAATCCCAATCTCCTCAAATTCTTCCTTTAGTTCAAGGTTCATTCCTGTTTCACAAGTGTAGCTATGACTATATTTTCAGGAGGGGCAGAATTCCACCATTGAACTGAAATCCATCAAAGTCACTTCTCTGGGGCAGTCAATCTGATTCCTGAAATTGGATCTGGCTTGAAACCTGGACAACCATTTACCTGAGTGAGAGAGGTGAGGTGGAGAATTTGGGCTTGGCCAACATCAGGGTGATTATTTTGGAGCTGATTAGCTCTGTTTAAGCTGAGTCCAGCTCTGATCCTCCCAAATGCTCTACATCTTCTCCATGATTCTGCTTTGTTCTGCCTTAATTCACATACATCCTGAAGAACATTAACTCAAATAATATCATCACAGTTCCCATATTGGCCATGATCAGAAAGATAGTGAATTTGTGAACAATGTTCTGAATTTAAACAACTCCTTACACAGTAGGTTTCCATATTATGCTGTAAGCTGCATGCATAACAACATACACTGAGAACACTAAAAGCATATTGCTATTGAGAAAATACAGCATTTTTCAGGATTCACTCTTCTCCCTTCCTCATAAAAATTTAAAAAAAAAAAAGGAAAAGAAAAAGAATTGGCAGCAGAATGAAAATCAAGATTAAGTTTTTATCTTCAGAATGCATATGGTTTAGGTAGCTCCAATGTGACCTTCCACTTAGATCTGACCTATGAAGAACACAGCTAAATTATGTATAATGGTTTTGTGATGAAATGCAATGCCAATTATAGGAGTGAGATGAGGCCATAAACATACTGCACATAAAAATCAGAGAAGGAACTTAAATCCCAGTCCCAGAACCAAAAGATAAGTGCTCTAACCACTGACTGTAGTCAAAGCTTCCTTCTGGAAATGAAGGTTACATTTCTTCTTGTATTCCTGCTGCGTGGTCAGGAGAGTAATTTAAATGCTTTCAATAATATGGAGGTTAGAGTTTTCAACCTTTTTTCTTTAGGAAGTCTTCTACTTTTAGTGCAATATTTTTCAATCAAAATTCAGGCAATTTACTTGTAAGGCTAAAAATGGATAATGACTTTTCGGTCAATTGCTTTTGACTGTCAATATGAAGCCTGCATTACCATTCCACAATATCATTAAACAATCAATAGCAATTAGTGTCTAGTCAAGCCTGGTGTTTTAATCATTTAAATCAAAATGCCCATAATTGTTATTGTATGTAAATATTTGAAGATGTTTATAGTGGAGATGAATTTTACCCATCTTGCCAAGAGAACTAGATTTACAGAGAGCAAAGGCAGGCTTTAAGACTCATTTCTCCTCTTGCTGGAACTGGGACAAAAAGGTTTGGGACTTTTCCATATCAAGGGCCATATAAGTTTGTTGGTGAGTGACCACAGTGTGCTGGGGCTGTCAGAGCTTTGCTTTGCCTGATTTCACAGAGGCTCAGGAAACCCAGAGACTTCATAGTGCATTCAAGCCTTGGGTTGAATTTATTCTCTGTGTCACAGATTAGTGCAGGCTTTTTGTACACAGGAGAGCTCCTGGCTCTCAGAAGCCATTGTGGATTATTTTGGGCTAAAATATCTCCAGGGCACCACACAAGGAACTGCAACTCAGGGCACTGGATCTGGGGTACTCAGTGTCTCAGCTTACACAGGGGTGTTTTCTGTAATCATTCTGCAGGACATGTGATAGGATTTCACATTTAGGGACATTTTGCTGATAGTGCTTTGTGCTTGTAGCAGTGATCCTTAAGCAAATGACAGAGGAGCCCTCCCCACTGCTGGCTTTACCCAGGGTTGTCTCAGCTGAGCACAGGGAGTTACATCCAGGGCTGCTGTGAAACTCGCCAAAATCAGGCAGAGAATGAATTTGTCCTATTGAACAGACCAAGAATCTTTCCAAGTAACAGCATGTGAATTGCTTTTTAATGGGGTGGACTAAAGCCTCACAAACCACAGTTGCAGGGTCTGCTATGTGTCCCCCAACCCACAACATCCATGTTTATAAATCCACATTTATTTGAACACTTCCAGGAATGGCGACTCTACCACTTCCCTGAGTAGTCTGTTCTAATGCTTTGCAAAATTGCAGCAAAGAAATTTTGTCTAATATCCAATTTAAAGCTCCCCTGCACAACTTGAGGATCTTCTCTGTCATCTTATTGCTTGTTCCTTGAGAGAAGAGACTGATCCCCACCTGGCTACAGCCTCCTTCCAGGTAGTTGCAGAATGATAAGGTCTCCCCTGAGCCTCCTCCAGGCCAAACAACTCCAGCTCCCTCAGCTGCTCCTCATCAGACTGGTGCTCCAGACCCTTCCCCAGTTCCACTGTCCTTCTCTGGACTCACTCCAGTGCCTCAATGTCTTTGTTGTCATGAGCGACCCAAAAATGTGAGTAACTAGTTCATCCAGCCTGACCCACCTCCCATTCTACACAGTACAGCTCTCAGTGATGCAGGAATGATTTTCCAGTCACACACCACTCAAGCTCAGGGGTCCCATTTTGAAAACCATATGGGAAACAACAGCAGGAGAAGGTGTTTGGATTGCATCATTAATAGTCTCAGATGATTAAAAAGTCATTAAAAGGGTATTAACTGGATAAAGAGAAGTTTGGAAGAAAGATACAAGAGTCATAATGTTCATAATTTGGGCGTAACAGGACACATTAACAACTGTAGCATTTGATTAACAGGCTGATTTATATTCAAAGGTTTTTAGGAAACAGGATGGTCTGTGAATTCTACTGCAGACTAACATGACCACCCCAATCATTAGAAGGCCAAAGAGTTAGGTAAGAAAATCAAGAAACACAAGAGAAAACAACACAGGAAAAGCATGGATCATCCTGGCCTATTGCTGGAGCTGCCACACAACCAGAACCATTCCATGGAGGTGAACCAGGCTGCTACCACAGGCAGTACCTTCATTTTCCAGTTAATACAAGGAATAGAGATTAACAAAGTGCTGCAGGAACATTAAAAACAACCCCATGTCATGCACATCAGTTCAGAACATGGAAATACAGAATCTGTTTTCTTTAGATTCAGGTCCCAGAAGCCTAAATATTTTAAACCTGCTTCTTGGCATTCTAAGCCACCACTAGCAGTTTATTGTCCTGGTTACTAATCCAGGTTCCAGCGTGGGAAAGCCTTGAATGTATGCTTAACAATAGGCTCAGGTAGTCCCAATTAAGTCCATGTGTTCAAGGGGCAAAATCCTGGCAGGATCAGGGCCTTAGACCCTCTGGACTTTTTGTCTGTGTCACAGCTCTGCCTCAAACAAAGAACAGGAGGTTCTTCGTTCTTACCTGGGTAAATGGTAAGGCAAAGCCCAGAAAACAATTTACACACATGCCCATAACAGGAAAGTGTTCAGCTCCATAGTGGAGTAGTGGCAGAAGGACATTTTGTGTTTGACATTTCAATTCAGTGAGGTCTCCACAGCTCAGATGTCCTTAACGTCACATGGACATTCTCTGTTGCAATTTGAGTGTCCCACTGTTAGACACAGCATTGTTAGGAGTAATTTAGTCCTGGCTGCCTGAGAAACCCAAGGTTTTTTTCTTCTGGGATGTCTGAAAAAATGATTCCCTGTATAGTATGAAGAACCAGTGACTACTTGGAAGCATAAAATTGCTGACCAGAAGGGAGTCTCCGCACCATTGGGATTCCCAGTTCTCCCATTACACACAATTCATCTTGGCTTTCATAGCTCATGAACAATCAGGTTTTAAATGTTACTTTCTCTAGATTATTTTCTTGTGTAAACCATCAAACTGCAGCCTGAAATAGGTTCAGCAGAACCGATGCAAATTATCAAAGACAACCTCCTACACCCTCAAAGTGTTAAGAGCAGAGCCTGCCTTTGGAATCTGAGCCCAATTTCCAAAATACCACACCAAAGAAGATGCAGCACCAGGATACAATGCCCCCAAACAGAGAGGTTCAAAAAAAACCCCAAAAAACAACAAACAGGAAAAGCCATTTTACATTTCAATAACAACAGGTTTTGTGTTCAAAACACCTGTCAGAAATGCTAACTGCAATTAGGATCTTTATTCATTGAATATAATGATTATATTATATTTGGTGACTAAACTAACAGTAGCATGCATGGGACTCCTGGACCAAAGAGAAAAGAGGACCTGGTTAAAATGTTCTACCTCCTAGTGTTGCTAATACTTTTGCCACTTTGGTTTTGTTCTCTCCTTCCCCATTCCCCTCTTTCCCTTTCTCTTTCTCTGCAGCATGTGCAGTATCTCTTTACCATTTTGGCATCTGGAGGTATCAGAAATGAGCCTGAAAGTCTGCTGAATATCTCCCAGAATTAGTTTCCTAATAGACATTTCAGCTAAAATTTTTCATCTGGTTCCAGTCAGCATCCAGGTTTTTTTAAAATACAAGCCAGCAGTACTGGACAATCAGTTCTCAAAGCTAAATGCTCTCCAATAACATAGCAACAGAGGAAGAATTTTAATAGAACCCACAGGAATTTAGAGACTTTTTTTTTTTTTT
>VWYP01021683.1:272365-350104 GCA_013400435.1 Pycnonotus jocosus
TTTTTTTTTTTTTTTTTTTTTTTTTTTTTTTTTTCCTCTGTGTGTGTGTAAGGACAGACAGGTTTTCCCTCGTGGTGAACTCAAGCAACAGGCAATTTCCATTCATCTCTTGAGTTCAGCTATTCAGACTGATGCACATCCATTGTTTGATTCTTCAGTGAAATCACTGCCCAGTTTCAAGGCTGTCCATAGGGTTCCAGCAGTGCTATCACACTAAATTTTGGGACACCCTACCCTAAAAAAACAGCAGTGCAGCAGGACTGACATGTGCAGCCACAACCAATTTCCCGGGTCACTCCACTGAAGGGCTCTGTCATTCCTACAAGAAAACTGCTGCCATGCAGAGNGCAAAATGAGAAAAGTGGCTGTGGGAAGCAGTCAGAAATCTGCTCTTTATCCCATCTCAGCACTGCTAAATGGTGAGAAACTTGGCAGAGGGCCCACACTTTTACTTATCTTCTAAGTCTAAAATCATGCTGCTTTATTCTCCCTTCTTATTTCTGTGCTAGGCGTTGTGCACAGAAGGGAAAACACTGCTTTAGGTTTGAATTCAGCCGTAGAGACTGTGGCATTCGGGTATTTTCTTCTATCAAAATGAGCTTTTCTTCCGAGGTGAAGTGTACAATGTAACATTACTTAATTGCCCACACTGCTTGGTGGATGCTGACACGTATTGTAGAAATGTTAACTGTTTTACATTTCAATGCATTCCCTCTCCCAGCCCTGCTACTCCGCTGCTTTGCCGGGATGAATCTGGCCAGCTGCCAGATAGGAAGCTTATTTTTCACTGGTGATCATAACTCTGGCTGCTTGTAGCAAATAACGCGACTGGCGGTGTTAGGAGGTTTATACAGGAAGCCCCGCTGTGCTGCCTTAATTGGGATCACTCTGCTAGCGATGGAGTAAAAAGGCATTAAGTTAAGACAAATGAAGTGCTTATTGGAAACCACGAACGTCTCCCCGCATCAAGTCCACAGATAGGGAGAGCGAACGTCGCTCCTCTCCCTTTCCATCCGAGCCCCTCCTTCCATTATCGCAGCTCCCCGGCCGCGCATTCCTCTCCTCCAGCCTGGCAATGCTGCTTTACAGCCCCGGCCCAGATTACATGCATTTGTCTGCCCTAAAGACCGGATGGCATCCTGGGGCTGATTCATTTTTTTCTTGTTCTCCGCGCCCTGCAGCCCTGAGGGAGTCAAACTGCGGGGACTTTTCTCCGGGCTGGAGTCTCGGACACATCTGGCCTCTGGTTCCTTTATAGCCCTTGCTCTCCGAAGGGCCTCCCCACTGCATGGCATGGGACTCAAAACACAAAGAACAGCCCACGGGAAGAAGGCAATAAACATTTACATTGTGTGGCTCTGGGATGCAGTGTCAAGCTCGCGGTTCCTGCAGCCAAGAGCAAATCTTGTCCCTCTATTGTGAGGATGCTGACTCCAGAGACATGCAACACACATCCCACAAATCCTTCCTATTGTCATCCCATTGTCTTCTTAGGTCCAGGCAAATTGATTCCAGGGATCTGTTCAATTTTCAGGGGGAAATTAGGAAAGACACATTTACACAATCCTACAGAGACCAAAATCTCACATCAGTGCATTGGTCCAGCAACCAGTGCCCACAAGAGATGCTGAGGGCTCTGAGAAGGACCAGCTGAGCTGCACTGTGTAAAGAGACAGGCTCTACGTGCAGTAATGCATTGAGTCAATGTTTCCAAATGGTCAGAATTAGGTTAAAAAAAAAAAAAAAAGAAAACATTTTAGGTGCTGATTTACCCCAGGTAAATTCTGTTTAAGCAACTCCAACAGAGACTCTCACCCTTCTGTCAAGCTGATCTAAAGCTGCATTTGACAGAATCCAAGCCAACACAGGAGGTGGCATCAGAAACCTTGACTCATCACCCATGCAGATCATTGTCTTGCCCTGGAGCTAGGAAACAAGGAGATCAGGAAATCCTGCTGACATTATTCTTGCAGCAGCACACTGCACTGTTCTCAGATATCTACCATTAGGACAAAAGGATAGAAGACCTGATTTAGATTATTCTGATCACAAATTCCTTAGGCTTCTGTAAATTAAGAATTTGAAACAGAGCTATCTCTTTTTGGTGGTGAAACAAGTTCAAACAACGCAAGAACTCTGTGGACACTTCTGGGAGGAATTCTCTTTCCCTCTTCACCTGGCTAGAAAGGATGCCCTGAACTGCTTAAACACAAACTCTCTCCGAGCTTGCAAATAAAACTGTGTTTTAGGTACATAAACTAGGCCAGCTAAACCCATATCTCAAGAAACATGGGTGTAAATCCTCCACCCTGTTTCTCATAGGAATTTGTTCCCCTCTGTAGCAACATCAGTTCCAAAGAAAGGTGCCGCACCAGAAGGCTTCCCTACAAGTCACCACGCTTCTTTCACTTCCATGGGACAATCAAACACCCTCTGCAGAGCTAGACCTAGGGCAGAAGAGTTCCTCAGCCTGAATCTTCACCCAGCTGAATGCAGGAGAGATCCCAGTGATTTTCCTAGGGCCACGATTTGGGAAGCAGCTAAAGACTCAACCAATGTTTTTGGAGGACAAACTGTGTGCAGCAGAGTGTACAAATCACCCACTGCTGTACCAAGAGCTCAGTGCTTTCCAGGCTGGCTCTGCTAGCCATACTTCAATAGGGAATGAACTCATTCTTCATGCAAGACAGAGGTCTAACATTATCCTTCAGTTTCAAAAATACTTAGAGGGCAGGCAAGAGAGTGGTTTAGATCATGGTAAGTGTTCTCTTTCACCTTTTAAGCGTAATATTTTGGGGTGTGCTCTATGTTCAAGGAGGATAACTGAAACCTGGGTCATCCAGGCCCCATCCAGCTTCCTCTGCCTCATTTCCTGGAGGCTGGGATAGAGATCACTCCATTCAAAGCCCCCACAACCATAAACTGGTGTTTTACTCACACTATTGTCCTTTGAGGCTTGATGGCCATTCAGCAATAGCTTGTTTACAACCAGACTCACCAGCAATCTCACTGATTCAATGAATGCTGCTCTTACTCATATAAATACCTACAGTTCACTGCTGCTCCACCTTCCAGAGCTCATCATCAATGTCCTCCTTGCTCACAGGGTTTGGATGCAGCACCAAGTTTGACCCCACCATAGCCAAAAAGTCTGCCAGGCTCTGGTGAAGCCATGTTGATCCACAAACATTGTGTAAAGCTGCCCATTGGCTCACCCCACCACAAGCTGTGTCTGAAGACTCTTAAAGGAGGAATTCCTTGGATTTGGCCATGCTGAGCCAAAGATTTATGCTGGTGAAACAAAGTCTTGAGAAACAGGGTCTTAAGAAGAGATAAAAAGACAAGCTGCTTCCACTTTAGAGATTTAAAGTAGATGGGGATGTCTGTTCATTTCCTCCACCGCATTTAGAGAAGCAGGATTTTGTTGACATTCTTTGGTGAATAGATGAAATTACACCCATTTGGTACCTGGCCCACCTCCCTGCTTCCTCATCCTGAAAAAAAGCAGCCTTACAAAGCCCAAATACTGACCTGCCATGAGGGCAGCAGTTGTATTTCCTTCTATTAGCTGTTTTTTGCACTAGGACATGATGGCAGAGAATGAGGCTGTGAACGAAGAAATTTTTTCTCCTCATTTTTCCACGGAAGAAATCAGCTCCCATATCCACAGTGGGTTTGGGTGGGCTGTCTGCCCTCTAATACCCACAGCAGGGACCAGACACCCTCCAATGCCACTGCCCTGAAATTCCCACTGCCAGGAATCACAGTGCCATGGTAGGAAAAAGCTGAACTCCATCCTCCAGCCCAGGAGAGACACGTGGAACCCCTGGGAGATGCTCCCAGTCACATCCACCTTCTGCAAGGGGTGATGAGGAGCTGAAAGGTGCTGCCATGAGCAGCAGAGCACGGGCAGGGCAGGGAAGAAGGCCTGCATGTCACCACCTCCTTCTTCCACTCGGATGACAAGTGACAAACTGCTCGGTGACATTCCCATGCACTGCCTTGACAACCCATCAGCAAGCTGCAAACAGCAAAGTGTGGCATGATAAGAGGCCTGGCATAAGGGCTTAGGCAAAAGTGCAGGTAGGCTGGAGGGAAGCCAGCAGTTCACACGTAAACATGACAAGGGTGTTATGTCCACAAGGCTCAGAGATCTCCATTTTGGCCAAATAAGAGTTGCCAATATATTTTTTTTTTTTTGCTTTTCAAGGGCAGTAACATCACAAGAATATTTATCCAGGATGTATCAGCACCCCCAGTGCAATGTCTATGAGTGAACTCTTACCCATCCACACAATCCCTCAGCCCTCCCTTATTTGCTCTCCACCTCCCACAGCCCTGTGCATGGCACGGTGCCCTCCTGTGTGTGATCCCACAGATCCCACCATGGTCTGCATCCCTCACATCCCCCAAAAAGCCCACCCACCCATACACCCAACAGTGCAACACCACAGCCCTCCTCCTCCCTGAGCCACATACTGCTCCACAAACCTCATCCACCAGGCCTGGACTGGGATTCACCAGGAGAGAGGGATGCTCAGCTGCTCCCCATGGGTACCTCCAAGCTGCCTCTGCTTGCACTGATCCTACCACAGCTTCTAATCTCTGACACTCAGCTGGGACCAAGCTGACTGGCCCAGTCATCCCACCCAGGGGTTTCTTGAAGGCATCATATTGTAGATTCATGCCACGAGTTTAGGAACCTACTTCCACCAGCAGGGAGATATAATGGTGCTTCAGGGAGGACATACTTTGAGTTTATGAGGATCTAAAGACACTGAAATTTCCCCAAAAGAGAGAAGTAACAGATAGTGAGGAAGGCTTAGGAAAGAGGTTTGTTTCACTGAATCCCATGTACTTCAGGCACAGGGATGGTGTACTTGTGGCCTTTCCACAAGCCACAATTCCAGCTCATGAACACAATGTTTCTTGGCATTAGTAGGGACTGACATTTGTTTCTGGTCCATCAAACAAGTCTGAAAGACTGATTCAGCCCTTGGAAGAGTTTTCTAATTCCTGCTTGAAAACAATGAATAAAAAGCACCTGCCCTGCCCAAAACACTTCACCCCACGTTGCCAGAAAATCATTCCAGAGCAGACATCAGCTCCAGCCTGCATCTCTGTGTCATTTTCTCCTCTCTACACATACTGCTCCAGAGATGCTTCTGTGGAGCTGCTTTCCTGGTGCCTCTCCACTGAGATTTGATCTGGTTGTTTATCGAGCTTTGTACAGGTTTGTTATTTAAGGAATTCACAAGATAGAGGTGAACACTTCCAGCCTAGCTGTGCTTTGAGTTACCAGGACAATCACTTAACATGTCCCAGGCTCCACAGGGCTATTTGCCAATTTAAAGGGTTCCAGCAGGCTCCTGTTAACCTCCCTATATATTAAAGTGAAGTAATTTTTATCCTCAGTTCCTAAATTTCCACAGAAGTTCTTCAGTCATGCCCAGAGCCAGGCAACCTGCTGGCTGTGAGCAGTCTCAGAAAGTCAGCTTCTTTTCCTGTTTGTGACTTTGCCACTAATAGATGCTGATCTTCCCCAAATCTGCACCTACTCACACTTAATTAGCTGAGCTGGTTTACACAAACCTATGCTGACATCAGGATTGCTCACACACTGATCATCACAGCTATGAATAAGAGGATCCTGGCTCTTCATCAGCTCTTCATCTTCTCTTCATGCTATTGGGACCATGCACCTCATCCCATCCTTTACTTGCACAAACTGAGAGCCACACAATTGTAGAATGGTTTCTCTGTAATGTAGAAAAAATGGGGGTTTTTTAAATTATCACTCAGTTTCAACCCCCCCCTGCCATGGTCAGGGATACCTCCCAGTAGACCAAATTGCTCAGAGCAATCCAAATCCAAATTCAAACCCAACGCTGTCATGTGCTGACAGCAATGGCTCTCAAGCCTTCTAAATGGCTACTTTTTGACAGCTCCCTCGTATCCCCCCTGAATTTCAGCTTAAAATTGTATGGTGAAGACATTCCATGGATTGCCACCCAAACTAATCTATTTTTTGCTGCTGTTCTTTTTTCTTTGGAGCCCCCAGGGATGTGAGATTTCACATGGACCACACACAGGCGTCCTTCAGTCCCATAAAGGGAATTTCTTGCCCATACCTTTATATGACTGCTATGACCCAGTCATAGGATGGGGAGACACCTAAATTTTGCCCACACAGGGGCTCATGTCTGCTCACATGATGAAGGAAAAAGAAGGTCAAGAAAGGAGCACAGGCATTGCTTAGGTCCATTTGGGACCAACCTCAAAAGGACTTCAGTGATCCATTCAGTTTCCTTCTAATTTTTCAAGTGAGCCAATTTTCCTACATATTTCTATAGCTTCATTTCTCAATCCATTCTAAGGAATGTCCATGACAGCAGTGAAGACAGGCTGAGGAAATATCCAACATAACTGTCACAAAAGTGACAATTTCCCCTGTGCAGTGACAGGCAGGTGTCCTGTACGTGACAAGAGGAGGAAGCAGACCTGCTACAGAGCTGGACACAGGCAACAGGCACATGCTGAGGGTTGGGTGCATTTTGGTCACCCTTGGGTGGTTCTCCAGCAATTTTTGGGATCTCACATGCTAGACTTCCAGAGTCACCCACGCAACCCACAGCTTTCCTAAGGAATAAGAACTTAGGGGAAAAGGGAAAGGGAAATGAGCTGGCCAAGCTTTCCCATGGGCCATGGCATGAGCAACACCGAGCTCTGGAAAAAACACAAGTCCTAGAGCATCAGAGTTTTTGTGTGAGTGATGGGATGGCAGTCTCATGGATATTTCCAGCCATACCCTCTTGCACATCCAGCTGCAATCAGTATGTCACAAGAATCCGTAGACAGTCAAAAAAACCCACAAAAACATGGTGTGGGTTTTTTTTTTTTTTCCTTTCTACGAGCCACCTGCTCCCAGTCAATGTGGAGCACAACCCTTTGTGTAGAAAATCCAATAAACAAAACTGTAAAGCATCTGTCCTGCAACTGGATCCCAGCCCATGGCAAAGAGTGAATCTGAGCCATGGCAAACAGCTGGGAATAGCTTTTAATTCTTGCACTGTGCCTCACAGCCTGTGCACAGCTTCAAAATCAAAATCAAAAAAGATAGGGGGAAAGAGAAAGGTAGAGGAATTCTGTGTCATGAGAGGCTCAGGAAGCAAAAGGGGGAACTGGAGTTTGCCACAGTTTTATCATGACCACATACTACAGGTGAGCAGCCCAGGTCTGCTCTTATTGAATTAAAATGCAAAATTTCTGAGGGGTTTTATGTGATTAGGAGAAAAAAAAAAAAAACCATAGGTCAACTTCACCTACATGATGATAAAGCATCACTCTCAGCAGACAGAAAGCCTTGACTTAGTCTTTCAATCAGAAGAGCTCTGAGTCCTGGTAGGCCAGGAGCTGAGCTTACAGCATGCAGGGCTAGATTTAGGGAGTTGCCATGTCAACACACCTCCACCGTTAGCAAGAACACCTCAGAGACTGGGATGTGAACTAGAAGCCCTATTTTTAAGTCTCCATATTCAAATTCAGCACAACACAAACCTCGGACTAAATTTCCCCTGTAACTGGAGAAATGCTGTCTGCTTCACCCAAGGTGAAATTTGTTCCACAGCCCCATGACCACCTCGGGCCAATAAAGTAAAAAAAAAATGTCCTTTCTGCTGAGCAGTGGCTGGAACATCCTTCTTCCTTAGAAGAATACCAGCCCATGGAAAAGTAAATTCACTCGGATATAACATTTCCAAGGGGGTGATTCTTCTCTCTCACTCTCAAAATGGGGGAAAGCTCTTTGCCAGTATGTAATTTCTTTCCTAATCACATTGCAGTGTCACATACCAGTGAGCTAAGGGCTCCCACAGCAGCGTTATTCTCCAGCATATGTGACTTTGTATAACATGTGCTTCACTCGGCAGTCATCAGCAACAGAGAGCAGGAGCATACTTCTTCCTCTATGACATTATTAGGCATTGAGAGCACTACATAGCAGTGCATTTCAGCTTCTTTATTTTCTCCCAGTAAAAGCAGCTCGGCCACCTGGTGCGCTGCACACACAGTTAAATTCCAAATGTAATGTATTTTGTAGCGAAAGAGATTAGAAAGCTGCTGTAATGAATCTCATTACCAGTGTCTTTATATCCTCATCTAGTTGGAAGCAGAGATCATCCAGACCTAGGTACTGTATGTGTTTAAGAGAAGATCATCTACCCCTCAACCCTGTCATTACAAGACAAATTGTTTCCTTTGGCCTGATGTTCCAGCCATGTTTTTCTCAGTCTTAAAATATGTTAGCAGCTAGATTTTCTCGACAACTGAAGGCCATATTTCTAAGTGCTCAGCACCCACAACTGGGCTAGACTGTTTTACAAGTGTTTGATTCCCATTTAGACACCTAAAATAAGAGCCAGATTTTTGGATATGCTCAAAAGCCTCCAAGATCTTCCAAAAATCTGGACCTAGAGTTACTCCAGTAACTTGCCAAATTAGTGGAAATTAAAGTAGACAGCAGCTCATCATGTTACTCTCTGCAATGATAAACAAGCAAATTTACTGTTGTATCCATTTCAAAGCCCCATCCCCCTTTAAAGGCAGTTATTTGCTGGTCTTATTCAAATGCAGGACAACATTTACAACTGTGATTTCTGTGTTAAAAAAAAAATTCCAGATTTTCATATCACTCTTCATATGTTCTCAGAAGAAGAGAAAGATATAATTTAAGCTATATTTGATCAACATTTCCAAGGCAGTTCATGTACATACGGAGGGATATGGCCAGGAAACTTCAACCCAGAAAATGAATATTGGTAACACAACTTCAGCTGGTGGGTTAGAGGGCAGAGTCCTTTGCATCTTTGGAAGCTGAATGCACACATCCTCCCCTGGACCACACCTGGGTTATGGCAGACAGGCCTCTCTCTTCCTGACTTTCAAATATATGATGGCTCAAATATGTGTAATTCCATCACTTTTTCAAGCTGTTTCATAAGACTGCAACAGAAATGCAAAGACCACTCCTCCCTTTCCATCCCATCCCTGTGCTCTTCCCTGACCTTGCACTTCAAGAATAGATGTGGGCCAAAAGTGATCATCTTCTCTCAGAAATGTTTCCAAAATTCCAAGAATTTTCATATGAGCCTGACAGAAAGCCTCCAGACTGAAAATTATGGAGAGGTTCAATCACCAAGGAGTAGTTGTGCAGGAAATTCTTTAACCAGTTCCAGCCAGAGCGGGGATTGCTCTGAGCTAAGCCTCAAATTCTGCCAGAGCTGCTCCTCTTCTGCACAAGTAAGTTAATGTTTATTAGACAAGCAAATAAGATTTACTGGCTATCATCTGGGTGGTTGTAATAAACAGAACATTTCAGTTTCAGTGAGACACATTCCCTTCTACTCTTTCCTTGGATGAACCTTCACATTTGCTGATTTATAAGCATTGAGATTTTAGATCAGCCAACTTCTGACTCGTGCTTCTATTTATCTATTTATTTACATAAACTTGTCTGAAATGACTGTTCTTGCATGTGCTGTACCACATCTCAATACAGATTAACTCCATCTATTCCAAACACTTCAGTACAAATACATAAATCAGAGAAGAGCATTTGAACTTATCCACAGTGGATCTTCCAACTGGATGAGAACACATTGCAAATATCCTTTGTAAGCAAGTTTTGCCCATTCTAGAGGTAAGTAATATATTTCAGTGTGAAAATAGAGCAGATTGGGATGATAAAACTTGTCCTATAATCAGAACTCTGAAAAAAGACCTGGTTTCAGTTCCCTGATCTGATGATACAGATTTTCTGTATGACCTTGGGCCAATTGTTTAATGTTAGTTCCTCTGATGAAGATAAAGTCACCTGTTTCCTCCCACTCTGTCTGATGGTGTGCTCTCTCCCTATTTGTTACAACGCCAAAAATTAAATTTAGGACTTCTGCTCCACAGCATTTAATAACAAAAGTATTTCAAGGAGACCAGAGAAAAGGAGCCAGCCAAATGTGCATGCACCATTAAGAAAATCTCAGCCATTTCAGGTGACAGATTCAGTGCCAAACAGTAACAACACTCACATACATATTCTAAAGAGAGCTTTCAGGTTTCCTCAACAGCCTGTTCTACCAAGACTGGCTCTGGAGCACCACCCTGCAAACCCTGAGGGCGAAGACATGCTTTGCAGATTGTTTAGAGACTAGCAAAGAGGGAGGAGATCTGCTGGAAGATGCAAGGAGAAAGCTACTCCAGTGAGAATGCCATCGCTTACAGACAAACACAGAGCACATTTTATTTTTGAATCCATGAGGTTTGGTAGGCACAACAAGCTCCCCGCCCCTGCCTCTATCCTTCATCTCTTGCTCCAGTCTATCAGCATTGTAAGTCAGCCTATCTGGATGTGAAGCACTCCCCATCTGAATGGGCCATTCATCTTCTGACACGGCGCGGGCAGAGCATGTGAAATGCCGAGAGATTACACACTGCCGGAGTGAGAGATTCCTTGATGCAATTAAAGCGTGGAGAACACATAAATCCCGGATTTGAGTGACTCTCTCCACAGAGCCGTCACACACGGCCCCCTCCACCAAGAGGGTGGGCTCGGCACCCCTGAAAGCAGCCCTGGATCCGATGGAGATGGTGTTTGAACCATGGAGATGGAGGTTTTCCAGGGTGCAGCCTTTCCTAACGGACTGTGGTTGAGGAGACAGTGATGGGTTGTTCTGACAGGTGAGGCAGGCCTGGTGAAACAGCTCAGGGAAGCAGAGTGAGGAGCAGAGGCGAGATGAAACAGCAGTATCTGAATAAAAACGATGTCAAGGAGGCGGTCATGCTGATACAATATCAGCAATGAGAGGGAGAATGTAAGAAAAAGTACATGGTAAATTAAGCACCAAGGCTGTTAAAGGCCCAGTTATTTTCCAGCTAGTTGCCTTCTGATTGTTCGTTAAAGTACAATATCCAGTCCTGAAAAACAGCCAGTGAAAGTTCACTCATTTTTCCTGTTGGCAAGTGGTCACAGGATCTGGAGACAATCTGCCTCCCCGGATCTTGACTCACTGCAGTGGTGCCTTGGCCATTAATATTCATATAGAAGCTAATGGTGCAGAATTGGGTGTTTGCATTTGTCCTTCCTGGTGTTTCCTACACTTGAATGTGGGCAGCACTCCCATTTTTCATGGGACAGGCACATGACTTGGTACTGTGCTCAAGCCCTCCGAAAGACAAGATGGGAAGCCCTATTTTCCATTAAAAAACAAACCAAATAAAATCATGCACTCCTCAGAGCTGAGGACTGGAGCATGACCTCCACGTCAAAAACACTAGAGGACAAGGAAGAGGAATTGATTTCTGTTTGGTAGAAATCTTATGATTTTTAAGCCAGACTCCTGATTGTGGCAGTGCTGAGCGTGATGTTTTTAGCAATTTCTGAGTCATCAATCCTGGCTCTCCCGGCAGGAGAGGAAAGGGAATGCACAAGCAGCAGCGTCCCAAAACACCATGTTTTCAGAAAAATGAAAGAAAAAAGAGGGCCTGTGGTGGCTTAGGGGGAATGGTCATAAAAGCAGCCATCTCTTCCACGGTGTTTAACCCTTTCTGTGCCCATGGAGGCAGCCCCAGGGTTAGCAGGGTATTGACTCCCCATCACTCACCCTTGCCATGGGCCTGCAGCAGGGTCATGTCCACCACAGCAGGGTCAGCGGGGCACTGCTGGATCCCTTGTGCTGCCCATATCTGTCACCAGGGACAGCCACCCAAAACCCTGCCAGGCTGAGTGCGACTGGGGCCTTATAGAGACGGCTAAAATCCCTGACTCCACTCCCAACCCCACCATCAGCAAACTTGTGACCGTAGCAAAGCTGACATTCCTCAACACGCCAAACTCCTGCGACTCCAGCCTTGCTCCCCAGGAGCTGTCAGGAGCTACACCCGATGTACAAAGGGTGCAGAGGCTTCACAGCCGCACGCCCAGAGAGGTGCTGAGGGTTCAGGACGCTCCCCATGCAGGAGGGGGTCTCTGTCAGCACCCACGGCTTGGCTCCCTCCTGGAAGGGACTGCCGTGGCTGCAGACATAACCCTGCCCCTTTTGGTGCCACCACGGACGGGCTGTGACATCCTCCCTGCCCCGGGGATGAAGTGACAGCATCCCCTCGGCGGAGCGCTGTCCCCGAACGCTGCATCCCCGCCGCGTGGGCACAGCCAGACGAGCCCGCCGCCTCCCAGAACGTCTGCGCTTCCCTCTCCCTGCACATATCGCTCCGAGGACGGCGAGGGGGAGAAACAAACAGCTAGAGACGCAGGCTGGCTGAAGGTAGGCTGCCAGTGCCCCGTGCTAGCCTTGAAAAGCGGGGCAGCGCCGTCCTCGTCGGTGCCTGGCAGCGAGTTTGTGCCGCGTTCTGCCCCGGCTCGTCGCCCTCGCACGGCGGCTCCCGGGGCAGGGAGCTGCCCCCGGGTTGGCGTTGATTCATCTGCCGAGCAGCGATGCGGGGCTGCGGTAGCTGGCAGGAAGCTCCCACACTGATTTTGTCAAGAGCGCCGGGCAATAATGGAACGACACCTCGCCATGTTTGCAAACAAACACTGCCTCCTTTCCTGTTTAACACCATCTGCCACCCAACCCAATTTCCCTGCCCCCATGCCTTCCCAAAAAATGACAGCCAGAGACGACTCCAAAAAGCAGCTGCTAAGCCGAACCGTGCTCTTTTGTGCTCAGTTTTGAGAGGTGCTGGCAGGGAGGCTGCGGTCCCACGCACAGCACACACCTCGCTGCGCGCTCACGGCTGAGCCGCCGACTGCGATGGGGTTTATTTCTTTCTTTACTGCACACACAAACTAGTTCAGTGTGGGTTTGCTTTTGGGCTCTTCCACTGTGTGGCCTTCTTCACCTCTCTGCCCTGTGGTAGGAGCTGGTGTAGACATGAGGATGGAAGGAAGAAGAGACTACACTTCGCTGCCCATCTCCATTAGCAGACCAGCTCAGCTTTTCCCTTCACGGGTCCTTGTATCCTTTTCTAGGAGCATTTGTAGGCTCCAAACCTGGGCTGATCGGGTTAAGGCATGTATCTGGCACCCACGCAATCACAAACACTTCCCCAGGGCTGCTGCACCGACTGATGTGCCTCCAGGGAGCAGATAAAAGTCTTCCAGACTAGCCCAGCTTTTCTCCTATGCTCTCCTTGAAACAATGAAAAGGGAGTAAAAGGAAATAACTTCATATAGCCGAGGAACGCATTTACCCAAAAAGGATCAAGCTCCTCCGGGCTTCAACCAAGGTGGGGAGGAAAAAGGATTCCTTGAGCAAAGAGACAGTTTGGTTGAAGAAAACCAAACACTGCTCACAGCACTGCAGGTGGGAACCTGCTGCTGCCTTATTTATCACAGAGCTGCAGAAAAGAGACAATGAGGGTGTTGCATTCCATAGTGCCCTGGTTAAGGTATTAACACTTCTGTGACATCTATCCTCTCATTTCATTAACAACCAAGGTGATTAATTAGAGTTCATATGCACTGCATTAAAAATCAGAGGCTCTTTCATGTCACTTATTTCATACCTGTTCACCATGGCACCCATGCCCTCTCCTTCCCGTGGCAGAGACATGGCAGTGGAGGCCACTGAGGTCACCATGAACATCCTTGTTCTGAGGGCGTATATGTCCCACAGTGCAAATTTTTAAATCACAAGAGATCAATCCTGCATCCCTTGAGCATACCAGTGGTGCTGGGGAGGGGCAGAAGGAGAGGGTTCCTTGCAAGAAACCACTCTGATGGACTTCTCAGCTCTTCATCACCTTTGGAAATATTTTAGACAAAAAAATACTCAATGCATTTGATATAATTCTTGGTCTCTGAGTGACTGTAAAACAGCATGCACTGTGCACAGGACATGTGTTGTGTCCAAGCTACTCATTCCTGTACCAGGGAAGGAGATCCCCTCTCTCTTTTGAGGACTCCATCTCTGCAGTACCAGTGGCTGGTGGAGAGAGGATGTCTACCCTTCACCTTATAGCCTATTTCCTTTTTTGTGTGCGCTGCCCAGCCTTCCTTTTTTCCATGGAAAAATCCTTTCAGCAGGCTATGATCTGCCAGAAAAATAAAGTACTTCCCATCTAGACAGTGATGAAGATATTTTATTCACAGCACAACAACTTAGCTTTCTTTTATCAGCTAATTTAGTCTTTTCTGCCCTAGTCACTGACCTGAAGATGAAGCCATCTGTCCACTCTCCAGTAGCCTTCACGTTATGTACCAAAATGTCACAGGATATGGCACTGATGATCTTTAAGACATTCCAAATGGAAAGCACTTGCCATGACCTCATGGCTTTTTAGATTTCTCATGATCCTCTCTGGCTTTTTCCCCTGGTACCAAGTCACCTCAAGTTTTCATGTGATGACTCTAAAGGAATTTAAGTATTTGAGAGCAATTATCATAATAGGTTTTTTGAGCCATGTTTCATAAGTTAGTTGCCTCTGAGGTGGCTGGCCTATTTAAAGGCCACAAGTGAACAGCCATAAGGTAAATCCTCTCCCTGCCCACCAGGTACTTCAGATATTACACTTTGGATCTTACAACACTCCTAGTTTTACAAGAGAACAGACACTTGGTTATGAAGTCATGCTGCCCCCAGTTGCTGAAATAACTCCACTTGCACTTGAGGCCAACACTACCCTTGCTGTGAAAGACAGGCTCCCTTTCAGTGAGGTTTCATCTGCTCTTTGATGCTCTCTGGGGCTTCTCATTGCCTATTTTGTTCTCCTGGCAATCAGATCCTCGCTGTTCATCCATCCCTGTCTGCAGAGATTGCTGCTGTGCACCCACCCCACTAAGCTTTGCAGCCCCTTGCCCTGCCCTGACAGCCCGTGTCCAGATTTTGCTCTTTTCCTCCAGAGGCTTGATTCCATGTGGCTTTGTGCTCAGTTGCTGCAGAGGAAACTTTTTTTTCCCTGATTCAAACACAGGAACTCAGAATGCAATCCAGGTCAATGAAAACAGCTGTGAATGATGCCCTCCTTCACCACCCCTCCTCAATCCTCCCTCCAAGGGCATGGGGAGCTAACCCAACCAGCAGCTATGTCAGCATGCTCCCATCCTCTCTGTAAATCCCTGTTATTCTCCTTTCTAGATGTCCTAACCTTTTATATGCACCTGCATGTCTTTTCACAGAGAAATAGTATATCTACAGGGTCTATTTGACATTTCCCTTTTAATTCTTTCAAACAATATCTGTTTGGCAGGTTTGGGGTTTGGCCTAGGTATTTAGGACCCATCTATATTTTATCTCTGCATTTGTGTTTTAGAGAAATGAACCACGAGTCTGTCACCAGAAGGAGTCCTCCAAAGCAAGCCCACAAATCAGTGTAGGACTCAGCGGTGGGTTGACCTCTTTTGCCCTTTGGGATATAAATTCATTGATGGGTGTTGGACGTGCTTGTGTGGGAACTGACAGGCAGTTCAACTCTGCATTTATGCCATAAAGTCCATCACTGCCTTTTATAAAGCAGATATCTCTTGCATATTCCTCCTCCTCAAAATAAAACCCTCCCCCTGCTCCCTTCCTTTACCTCTGGATGAAAATGTGGATTTCAGAGGCTGTTTTTGAAAGCTGCCATTGCTTTTTTTGTCTGCACATCTCATCTTGAGGCATAAATGACTCTGGGCTAGCTCACATGCAAATTTTGCTACAAAACAAGCTGCTCTTTCACTGAGTTTTTCCATTTTATGGTTGGTCAGCTCAGTTGATTTGGGTATTTATAAATACCCATCTTTTCAGCTTTTCAGTTTCCTCCACTGCTGCTGTTCTGGGCCAGGTGAAGTTCTCCTCCACCAGCAATCAGCAATAGTTTATGGCTCTCGTAATGATGAAATTCCATCTGTCTCACAGCAGATCCCTCAGGAGGCTGCTAATCAAACAACATTCAATTAGCCCCTCCAGCTCTGCCACATATTCAGCTACATCATCTCCTCATCCTATGAAACTCAAAGGAGACAACCAAATTGGTTGGCTGTAGTGCACAAGGCTCTGTTATATCTTCTGCAGCTTTCCCAAGCATTTATCTCCTCTTTTCTGAGGTTGTAACAAACTCCTCAAAGGTGAGTAGGTTTAATTGCTACAGAAATCAATTTTGCTTGGTGCCTGTTGGTTCTTATCTATAATCTGTTCTGAAAGAAAATAGTGGCCCTACTATCCACTATATTGCTTGTAGCCCTTGTTTTCTTCCTTAAGGACTTCCACTTGTCCAAGAAGTTTTCAGTTCCCTCCCTTTTTTTTTTTCTTTTTTTTACAAAGGTCTTCTCAGGCCACAGCAAACTCTTCACTTGAACTGGGAACCTGTTGCTTTGCTCTAACTGCTTTATGAACTGCTCACAAAACTGGGGGAAATAGGGCTGGGTACCAAAAGCACCAAGCAGCTCTACTTAAACCCTTCTATCTTCATTAACATAACCTTCAGTGTTGTCCCCAGAGATCTATCACAGTGATTTTAGTAAGGAAACTCGGAAATGTGTGGAGGTAGAATTGAGTCCTTTAGCAGCATTGGGGCAGAGGGACATCGATTTTGGGGAACTACAGCCATCTGCCTGAGTTATGGACAGACGACATGTGTTATTTAGGATGTCAATTGAATGTCTTCTAGGGTCATTTGGTTTGAATTAGCAAAAAAGACATTCGTCTGAATTGCGGTAATTGATGAGGGCTGAAAAGCCACGATAAGATCTGGACTTAAAGGATATAACCTAGGCTCTTCCCCACAGCTGTGCTGGATTTTAACAGGACTTTTTCAAGCCTAAGTGAACACAATGGAGCCAACACAATGGAGAGGTATATCCTTCCCAGCCATCCAGAAAAACCCTACAAAAAATTGGCTATCAACAGACTTGGCAGGCAAATTTCGAATAGAGTTTTTCCAAGCCTGGAGAAAAAGGTCAGAACATCCCCAGGCACTTGGGACTGTCTTTTATTTTACACAAAGCTGTTCACCCATCACTGGTCTCAGGGAACAACCTTCCATAACCTACATGCTGGGTTTGGTTTGGAAGCAATGTCCCTTGAAAGGAGCTTCACAAGCATCTTTCCTGTCTTGCATGAAGTAGCTGCACTGGTGTGGCTCCAGCTGGCAGCAGGGGGTGGGCAAATTGGATTGCATGTCACAAAAAACACTTGATCTTCAGCAGGGGCTTGTGTTGCACATCATTATCAATAAGAGGGAATATCAAGAAATATTCAGGACTGTGTGCCTTGTCTAGACAGCACACAGCACAGACTGCTCTTAAAGGTTTGGAGGGTAGAGTGTGGTGTTGTAGTTCCTTCTTGGCACAGTCTCTGTTTTTAATGGCAGGCAAGGATGGACAGATCTAATGAAGTGTGAAAGAGGGATCAGGCAGAGCAGGGTCCATCCCACTCCCTTGCTGAGGGGTTTTTGTGCTCTTGATCAGTGGCATATTTTCTCTGTGGCCCAGGCTGCCATGAAAAACACAGACATGATATTTCCCTCCTCTGATGCCTTCCTTTCATGTTCAGCTTAAAGCACATCAGGCAGTGGTCTACTTCTTACCTTGTTTTTGCTGTGCTGCCATCACTGCAGAGCCTTGTCTCACTTCATCTGTCTAGACATGACCATAGCACAAATATTAAGCAGTGCTGACAGCTGAAACCCTGTTTCCATCTTATTTCCTTAGATGTCAGCAAATAATGTCATGGCATCAGGGATGATACACCACGCCCTGACATAAGAGAAGTGACACAACACGCTGAAACCAAGACATGACAAAAACTTCAGGCATACACATATCCACTCCTGAACCTCTCTGGAGCTGGCAGAGAGACACAGGAGTAGATCCTGCAAAGCACATCACACTTTGCAGGAGTTTCACTGCTTCCCACAGATGAACCAGCCAAAGCTGCAGCTTGGCCAGGTTTTGCCTTCATCATTAAACTGCTCTGAGGAAGAGAAGAGCACTAGATATCAGGTTGTTAGACAGAAGGAGATATGAAGCTTTATTTCTAAGTCATCATTTCCAGCTGAGTCTTGTGTAGCTCACTAGGAAGGTAAGAGCCATTGTCACTTGACAATTCCATAGTGAATTGAACAACAGCAGGCTTTGCCACCACCGGTGAGGCTTGGTGGCTGAGGGGGAATGGCAGGGCAGGACTTACAGACCCTGGTGCATCCATACTGAGGTGGTGACAGCTAATCTGCTCTTGGTGTTACCAAGAGCTACACAGACTGACTCAGAGCTCAGTAATTCCTCTTTCAAACCTGTCTTGCCCTTTGCCTAGGTCCTCTCTGGTGTGTGTGCATCCACAGGGATGAGGAGCCAGGTCCTCAGCATCCCCACCTCCTCCCAGGCAGGCTGTGCTGCTGCCAGCAGTGCTATCCCCCCTGCTGCTGAGGCTATTTTTCTTCTGCAGATCAATAGAGAACTTCAGCTCTGTCTCATCCCAACTGCACTAAACAAGTGGCACTTCAATACCACAATGACAGCTTCCTAAAATACTCCAAGACAGATAGTCAGTGGAAGCCTCATGGGTTGGACTGGAGTGGGGCAGAGGAATGACACATCCAAAACACTAAACTTTCCTCAAGACTGACCTGCCCCTGCCCCAGCCCCAGAAATGAAGAGTTTTCCTTTGCCAGAGGGCTGTAGCCTTTGCCATGTGCAAGGTGCAAGCAAGAAGTCAAGGCAGAATTTGGTTTCTTGTCACCTTAATCAGCACCTGAAAAGCTGAAGGTAAGTCCTTGTACATGCAGCAGGCAGCAAAGAAGTCTTTCAGACAGCCTTGCATCTGGAAACGCTCTGCCAAATACAGACTTTCTGTCACAGAGAGCTCCTCCTTGAAAAGAAATGTGCCCATGACCATTTTGGAGCAATCTGACCTTTTTCATGGAGATATATGCCTCCCTGTCAATGGCTCATAAATGGATGAACAGCTCAGCTCTTTTTAATAGAGTTAGGCACAGGGTAATAATAGACTTGTGCAGCTCTCTCTCTCTTTGCTTAATTCATCTTTCTACAAATCATTAACATTGTTGAAATAACTGCTATCATTAGCTTGGATTCCTCCTCGCAGCAGCATTGCGGTGAGCAGCTCGTGGGAATTGGGGTTTCCCACTCCTGTTTGCACAACAGAGACTCAGGGCAGGGCCTTTCATTCTCCTGTCAAAGGAGGAAAGGTGCCCAATAAAGCAGGCTGAACTCCTTTCCTCCTCCACCAAAGAGCAGATCACAGGGATAAGAGGAGACGGAGCGTGGGCTTCAGCTGAGGCTCTCAGCACAGAGGTTTTAGCCCGAACCCAGCACAGTAAAAGCCATTCAAGCCTCTCCTACACCTTCTAACCCATGCAAATTATCCTGTGGTCTCCACACACAAGCAAATGATGCCTTCCTGCTGCCACAGCCCCTGTGAGGATGATGATCAGCAGCCAATAATGGTAAAATTTTTTCACTTGCTCTTATTTTCAGAATTTCTGAGCCAAGACCCAAGTGCCTACAGGCTTCAGGGTACAGCATGGCCATGACAGTGATGTCCCTGTACAGCATCTATCAGGTTTAATGCCAGGTTGATATTCCCTTTGAAGTGTTGGCAGCTGCTGGAAGCTGAACAGAGCCTCTCTGCTGTGTGGCTTGGTGAATCCAGAGTTGGTCTGAGCTAAACTCACAGCGGGCATAGCCTGGTGCTGGATCAAAGCAGCCTGTTCCTGGCACTGCTCTGGGCAACCTGCCTGCCTGCATGGTGCAGGGAGCTCTGCTTGTTGCTGCTGCCTGCCACAGGGACATCATGGAGAAGGAAGAAAAACCTCTGGGTGCATTTTTTGGCGTGTGCTTTGGTCCATCAGCAAAACAGCCCAAAGCCCAATCCTGTGGTTCATCAGTCCCCAAATTATTAAACAACTCCACAGCAGTGGATGTGTCTCAGCCCTCAAGAGCTCTGGGCCTGATCCTGTGGTTGGAATCTGCACATGTATCTGATTAGCATTGTGGGATCATCCTTTAATTAAATTTACTGTGTTTGGTTTATGAGCACAGCGGTCTGGACTTGATGACAGCAGTGCACAGGATGGGGTCCGTGGCTATTTATGCATGTTGGGGCTCTCTCCTCGTGTGCACAGCCCTAAATGACATCCCTGGGACTGCACATGTGCAGCAGAGAGCAGCAATTGGCCTGGGCTCGGCAGAGCTGTGTGACCCTTCCAGTAATCTGAAATGGTCATTTCCTAGCAGTCTGTTTGTTTCTGTGTCAAGGGAAATAATCTAATTTGAGCGCTGTAAAATTTACAATTATTGTGCAACAATTTTAACGAGGCGGAGTGGGGGGAGGTGGGTATCAGGAGAACATTGGGATAAATTGATGCGGTGTGAAGGTGAAAGCAAGGCAAAGCTTCTCCCCAGAAACCAAAATCTACCACTCTCATAACAGTGCTGCCATCTGCAATTAATGAAGGCTCGCAAATGAACCCAGTCCTCTCATATACCACAAGCAGAGTTATGCAGAGAGGAGAGACCTGTAAAGCACATGGTTTAAAGGCATCCACATCCTCACAAAGCAAGCTGAGCTGGAGTTTGCTGCTCTGACACACTTTTCCAGTAAAGTGTCTGGGCCAGATGACGTGTACTATCAAACCTGCTCAGACTGCTGGGAGTCAAAGTGTCCTGGGCCAGGTTTGTGCACACTATGTTCTCTCTTAAAAGATCTCTGTGGTGAGTCCTGTCTCTCCTGCATTCAGCCCATTCCAGTATTATAAATTTTCAGTCCAGTTGTTCCAGTTTGGTGATGGTGCAGAGGCTGTGTTCAGGTCTTTACTGGTATTGACCCAGAGTGCACAAAGTGCAGAACACACCCAGCCATCAGCACCCACTGGGCAGGCATAGTCCTTGAACAGGGGATTGTAGGGGCTTCCCTGGTAGGAGTGTGTCACACCTCTTTTGGGGGTGCAGCACTTGTTTTGGGGGGTTTGGAGAGGACCAGGCAGACAGTCCGAAGGTCAGCATGCAATAATCTCTTTATTCTAATTTTCTGACTCCATTTATATACACTGTACAAAGGTGGCCAATTATTGGCCAAAGCAGGTCAACCAAACACTTGGATTGGTGACCATACCAATCACTCAAATATTCTATCAGAACTAAAGAATGTAAACATTTCTTATTTACATGAAAGAGCTTGGGAACAGAGCTCAGAGTTTCAAAACATCAGAAGGCTTTTTGCTTTAATATCAAGCACAAGTCTGAGACACATAAAAATCAGAGCCACAGGAGTGTAAATGAATATCCTCCAGATAGTGCTCACAGGGAAGCATTCAAGGACCTAGACAAGATTTTGACTCTGTGGTCATAACATTCTACTCTGCTCATTGCTTCATGTGCAAAAAGCCAGGCCGTCCTGTTGTATTTAGCTGAAGGAGAGAAACTGCTGTGGAGGTGGCAGCACGACCCAAAGGGTCTGCTGTGCTACTTTGGGGTGGAAAACCAACCTGCAAACCCTTTTTGTATGGGGTAACACAACAGATCCACAGCAGTGAATAGCCCTTGTGACAGGCAGCTGGGATGAGAAGAGAATGGACTCCTATGTCCTTGGCAAGATGGGAAAACCTCAGTTCAGGGGACTTGACTGGTTCTTCTCACTGCTGTTGTGTCCACTGACAAGGCTGCAGAAGGGGTGACTTGCACCAGTGCCTCCCAGAGTTTTGAAGGACCCAATACTGTGGCACTTGGTCTTATTTTCCTCTGAGAAGGAGTTTTGCTGGCTCTGATTTCAAGAAGAGAAGAGCTCTGCTTTCTTTTTCATCACTAAACCACAGTTACACATGTGCTACGTGGGCAAAGACCATGAGCACCAACCAAGAGACCCCAGGGTAAGTTCTCTGAGCTTCACTGCTGTTGGCAGGGTGGTGAAGGAGAGGATGAGGTGGCCTGCACAGGGTTTTGAATGGTTCTGCCCATGTTTTCCCCAAAACACTGTACTCATACTCCTAGGAAGAGTGTCCTCTCTGTTCTGACATTGCTCATATCTTGCAAACAACTTGACCAAGTGCATCTTCCTCTAAATATGCAAATCAGGCCCTCTCCACTGCCCAGGCTGTGTTCATGGGGGCAATGCTCCAGTTGCCTGAAGGGGCAACCACATCTCAACCACAGCTAGGGTTTGTGTCTTGTTTGAAGCACTCCCCAAGAGGACATTTCATGTTTCTGTCTGAGCCACTTTATTTCCATCCCAAAAGCTGCACTCCAGCTAATACACAGTGAGCCTTAGAGGGAAATGCTTCAGGAGGAGGTAAGAGCCAATAAGCAGAGTGGTTAATGAGCCTGTCACAGGCAGCAGTGCATTGGGTTACCACTACCAGAAGTGGCTAGAGCCAAGCAGAGTCCTCTTTTCCAGCACCTTCAAGCCTCTCCCTGCACCAGGGCCAGGAGCACTGAGAACAGGCAGGACCAAAGGGAAAATCACATCTCATAAGCCAAAGACAAGCCAGATCATTGAAATAAGTGTCCCTAATGCTCAGGGGCAGAAGTAGGAGAAACACTCCAGGACATGTTACACCTCCCTCTGCAAGGTCAAGCCATTCACCTTGGTGCTCATGTGGTCTCTTCCAAAGCATCTGGAATGAAGAAAACAAGTCCCAAACAACAGGAAAATGGGACTGTAAAAGATAAAAATCAGCTCTTGGAGTGGAGAAGCAGGAACAGCTCCTCCATACCTCTTCTGGGCAGCCTAGGTTAAGGTAACACTGTTCCATTAATAGTAGCAGGTCGGCAAGGACTGAAAAACTTTTAACAGATATTGCACAGCTCCCAGGATCAATTCAGAATTCTGCAGGAGAATGGTACTTGGCAGCATGTGTAACCCAGTAGTAGTGTGCTGCACCAAGGAAACAATGGCATCTTGACCAAGGCTGAGAGATCCAAAGGATGTGGAAAAAGAAAAAGCCATTTAAAAAGACCTCAGACTATCCAGATGTGTCACAGACTTAATTAAGGAACAGAATTTGGAATTGACTGCAGCAGAAGGGGAGAGGAAAAATCTGTCAGGGCCCTCAGCAATGTCTAAACAAAGAAATTGAGTTGTGAATGTGGTAGGGAAAAAGTCATCTTCTGGCTGCCATCATCTTCAGCTGTCTCCTCCAATACCTGGTGGTGGCCACTGGCTGCTGTCCTGGGCTGGTAGAGCCTCTTTTCACCATCATTTCCCCATGGGGGTCAGCGCATGATAAACCCCAATGATAAGATAGAAGACAGTGCCATTGGGGGTGGGCACAAGGGACCATGAACCAGAGGCCAAGTGTCACTTTTAAGAAGAAGCCTGGAAAGCAGATCTGGTCTATGGGTTCATATTTTCATAAGACTGTTGTGTTACAACACTGAGACAAATAATCTGTCATCCCAAAGAAGTGCACGATGTTGAGATGAAATAGATACGGGAACAGGAGGCTCTTGACATTTGCAATATGCATTTCCACAAAGAAAACAAACACAAAAAGAAAGGAGAATACAAAACACAAAGCAATCATCTCACCAGCTCCAAGTACTGGGGGAAAATGAAAAGGAAAATTTCCACCCCAGCTACTTAGAGTGTGATAAAAATGCAAAATTCACACAAGGCTCTTTTTCCTCACTTCAAAACCCACAGGCTCTCTTGACCCAGGTCAGCGTTCCTCCACTTTACACACTCAACCTGATCATTCACCTGGTGGTTACAGCACTGGGATGAGCTTTGAGAGCTTGTGTTGCAGCAGGATGAGTAGATACACCATGTACCTTCATCTTTTCTCACTTGTTTCCCTTCATAAGTAAATACAGCCCAGGAAATAACCACTGCTCAAGAGGTGTGAGGGGATAGATCTTGACCTTTTGATGTCATTGAAGTGCAACGAGACTAAATCAAGGACCCCCATCAGCACCACGCTAATTTCAACATATTATTCTTTTTAGGCCTTCAATCTACTTCCCCACAGAAACAATAAGTCATGGAAATGTGTGAGAGATGGACTTGAGGCAAGGAACAAGGACGGGACAAATCACACTAATTTAATTTACTTGCTTAATTACATTTCATATCTCATTTATTTGAGATATACAGATGAGCAAAATTCATACGGACACAGATATTGAAAAGCCAAAAATAAAGCCACGAGCAGTTCCATCTTTGAGTTGTGCAGAAAATGAAAGTGAGAAAAGGAGAGAGAGAATGTGTTAGCTAGCAGATGCTGCAAGGGGACAGGGAATATACAGTTTGTTCTTTCTGTGATGTCTCTGACCTCATCTTTCCCTTTTCCACACTATTCCATAAGTATTTTTGTCTTCTTGGTTCTATTGCTACATTTTCCCATTCTTATTTTTGTTTTGCTCCAGAATCCAGCCTTCTTTGAGAGGATGTTTCCTGGCCCACATTCTTCTGGTATTCACTGAAATACTTCTAGTGGATGACCAAAGGGGGTTATAAATGACTTTGAGTTATTCCATCTACAACTCAAATCCACCAGAAGTAGAGTTCCTCTGACTTACACCTGTGATCCTAAGAAATAGTTCCAACAAGCAGGATTTCCTAATTTTAATTCCTGAAGTGAATGGTATAAAAACCCCTAGGGATCTGCCAGTTCTGTGCTACCCAGAGCTTCAAATCCTAATTTTATTGCTGTGTTGTATTTCAAGAGCAGCTGGGAACAGTTGAGAATCTGGGCCTCAATCTTCACACATCCAAATCTGTCTTTAAATCTCACTTCTTCAAACAATCTCTCCTTACTTTTTTCAGCACTGACAAGTTCCAGGTGCCCCCATATTCTCCTCCAATGTCTGCTAATCATCTCAAGCATTGTTCTTATTTTGGAAATGGCCTAATCCGCATTTACAGCCACACAGAGCAATAAACATGACCATAAAATTATGCTTTTCAAACTATCAGCCAGTGACCAGATGTGAAGCTTCACAGATGTAGATTGGCACATTATTTCAGCTCCATGAAGTCCTGCGCTCTTGCAGAACCACAAAATTTTCACCTGGAGGAGTCTCCAGTGCTCGTGACTATTGAGAAAAGCCTGGATAAAGCAGTGGCAGGTTCACCAAGGGTCATAAGCCTGGACAAGCAGAAAACATAATGCCTAAAACCTCATAAAACCTGTCCCTCCTCTGCCACCAATGATGTAAAGCCTTTCCTCTTTGATTAGAGAGGTGCAGCCTTCCTGCCTTTCCTTACCTTCTCCTGACTTTCACAGATCCCATTTCCGTGTTTTTTCCATCCCCGCTTATGAATCCTATGATCAGCATCCACATCTGATCTGCTAAAAAAATACAAAAAACCCTCCCCAAACCTTTAGATCATTTAAGTCTGGGGCACTTTTTAGTCTAATTATGGGTATGAGAGAGTTCAGATGCATGGACATGAGCTGTGAGATGCCAGTGGCTCCAGCACCAGAGCACAGACCTCAGCTATTTTATTTATAAGCAAAGATGTAAGCATTATGTCTTTAGTCATTGTGGCTTTTGCTTCTCTGCATCTCAACCAATCCCACCCAAAATTCCTCATCCACACAGTGTCCCAGCTCTCAGCAGTGCCTTACTTTGAGATAAGTCACACTTGATGTTGCCTCAAAATTCAGGAAGCAAAAGTAGCACATTATTACCAAGGTACTAAAGAACAGATGTCAACAAATGAAAGAATTAGCTCACAGGAATCATCTCAGATCAGTATGTGAGCACAGTTCTCAAGCAAGTGAGCAACAAACTGTACATGACCATCTTTGGCCTGGGCTGACACTGCTTGCTCCAGTGACCACTTAAAAGCTATCTGAGAGATCTGTGTCCAAAGCCTGGTGGGAGAGATTTAGCTTGCATGGAACAACCTGACTCTGTGCAGAGAAGCAGACACTTGTGCTGTGCAGTTCAGCTCATCCTGAACCACACAGCTTTAGGGTCAGATAATCACACCCATTTTCTCTAGACTGCCTGTAAAAGAAGCCATTTGTGGCACCTTCAGTGCCCACCTCTGTCTCTGCTCTGACCATCATGCCAACACTCAGACCAGCCAAATTCCATGAAATATGGGATTGGTGCCTTCAAGCACACTCTGTAACAAACACCCTAGTATTTATCTTCAGGTAGGACTGTGTTGGGAAATTATTTGGTATTTCCCCAGCAGGCTCTCGAACACACAGAATTGAGAGAGAAATCGAATTTACCTTTTTCCTGTCCAGGTCTAGCACCATTAAACACACTGAGAAGACTTTCAGTACCATCCAAAAGGAAACCCTATCCTTAAAAATGGTCCATACACAGTTTAATCTGAATCAGACACATTCTGGACTGTATAAATATCATCGTTATGCCTCATTCCTATAACAACAATAAGTATTGAGAGCTTTGTTGTTTGCCTAGGAGGCAGAGCTGGTGCCAGGCAGCACCAGGCAGGCTGCCAGGCAGGAGGTGGACATGCTTACAGAAACAGTCTTTTCTAGATCTGGCCTCTGAAAATGGTGAAAAAGGCTTCTGTGAGTGAAGGGGGTTTTCACACAGGTTGCACATGAAAGGCAGGCAGATGCAAAGGAAGGCTGAATGCTGCACTGATCTCACAGCTTGGGTGAGCTACAGGGGCAAACTCAATGACTCTTTGGTTAAAACCAGGGGAATCACATTAATTTTCATCCCTAATTATGCCTCCCCATCTTCACTTACAGAAGAGCTTTGGTTTTTCAACAAAAATTTAGATATTCCACAAATCCTTCAGAAATTTGACATTTTTAATCTAGAAGTGCTGCAGTGTATCCTGAAGCTGCTGTTGATTTATTCCATGCTCCTATTGCTATCATCACTACCTGCAGACCAGCTGCATTACATCCTGTGTGACAAACATGAGCTGTCTTTTGGCAACCCTTGTTTGCAGCACAAAAGGACAGCACTACAGGGATTTGGGCCTTAGAGGGCAGTGGATGAAGTAGACTGTAATTTCCATAGGTCTCTCTGATTTTTACTCTTCTGACACTGTTTTTTTTTGTGTGTGTGTTTGGCTATTAGAAAGCAAGAGGCACTTGTCATATTAAGTTTTGGGAAACCTGCAAAATGGTCTTTCTTCCCATCTCATCCCTTGCACCCATCTGGAAACCCTGACCTACAGTATCTCTGAACACCTGCATCCTTACATGCAGCACTCGGTGAAATGGTGGTTGGAGCTGTTGCTGCTCCCTGAGTAAAGCTCATAGTCAGGCACAGGAGTCCTCAACCCCATTTTACAGATATTTAGAAACAGGTCTTTTATTTTACAGAAATTTAGACTGCAAATGGTCAGGTCATACTTGCCAGTAAGCACTTAGGAACTATAATCTTGTGCTCTGGCAGAATGGTAAAGCCAACCAAGCTACATTTACGTTATTTCCTTCCTGTCATACATATTTCAGCCGTAGTTTAAAAAAAAAATTTAAAAAGAGAGAGAAAGAGAGAAAAAAAGGTCATCAAAACACAGCCAAGTTGTAAAACCTGACCATCTGCAGGGTGGTTGGTGGAAAACCACTTTTACTTTGCCTTCAGAGGCATTTTTCCAAAGCTGTCTTACAGCTACCACCAAAGACCACTAGATTATTTACTAGTCCAACATCTGTCAAGAAATAATTAGGTTGTTAAAGGGAGATTGTTAGTTACTGGCATTAGGTGTCCATTAACATTAATTGAACTCCTCAGAATTATTTAGGAGAAAAGTCTGGCCCCACTGAAGTTAATGGGAGCCTTTCAATTAACTCTTGACTGACTTGATGGATGGCAGATAGAAAAGTGATGGGTTTCTTTTCAAGCCATAGATCCATGAATGGCAACATCTGCTACAGGGACATTGTCTGAGAGAGGCTGCACACTGAGGGAGTATTTGAAACAACCCATCCACTTTGGGGGACTCAGTAAAATTCCATCCACCCCTGAAAATGTGCTCACCTGTCATATTTCTTTCCTGCTTGAACTGGAAATACACACTGGGACATGGAGGTGCTTGTTTCTAAGCCAGCCTACATATCCCCCATGCTCATACCAGCACAGGGATCCACACAGTGTTTTGAAGATTCAGTTTTTAAATCCATCAGCCTGAATTCAGGGCAGTCCTTGGGGAATACATGTCAGAGCATTTGGAGGATGGTTCAAGGTGTAAGTCAGAGCAGTCTGCAATGTGACTTAGCCCACCCTGGCCTTCATCAGGATGTTCTCCAATTTGAACTGATGTGATTCTGGTCAAACAAAATTTTCTGGTCTGCTAAAAAAGTTTCTGTGGTGATTTTGGAATACCAGGATCAACTCCACTGCAACAGGGGGCAGATGGAAAGGTGGCTCTCACACAGCTGAATTTCAGCCCATCACCCACAGTCCTAAACCTGAGAACAAGCATGCCTTCAGAGCCACATGTGTCTGAAAGAGAGCAATGAAATCATTGGTGGGTAATTAACTTTGCTGATATTTATACCATTAAGGATCCAGGGAGAAGCGAAACAAGGGTGTGCCACGTATTCACTGATTGGAGATGATTATGTTTCTGCTGATGCTGATATTTCAGGGTAATAATTTGCCCTCACCATGTAGCCCAGAGGGACAGGTTTGATTTGATCTTCTGGTTGAGAAGGAAGGGTTTAACCTCAATGTCAGCTGCAGCATGGAACAATAGACTTTCCAAATGGACATTAGTTTTGCACTAATACATGAATACAGGTTTCTGAACTTCACTGCTAGGTTAGGAGTTAAACTTTTAGTTATCAGATCCCTTGTGTGATATAAACTATCATTATGAGATACATTTTCTTTCCATTATGCTGTAATAAAACCCTCCTGCTTATAATATAAATATATACATTTCCTCTGAGGCATCCTATTTGCTAAAGAACATCATGGAAATCTAATCTCCTTTTAATCAATAAAACACCAAATGATGTTTCTATTTAATGCAAACTTTGCTTCTTACCATGTAATGAACCTGTTTCTATTAAGAACACAGCCATTAATGGAATAAGTAATGCATTACTACTATTCCACTGCTACAGTCAGGTTTCTCTTAGTATTTCCATTATAAACTCAACTATTTAAGAGTCTGCAATTTTCTGAGCTGGTTTGCCTATAAAATCCTTTTATACTGCTTGAGGGCTTGGGGGCTTGGCTGGTTATTGTCATGTGCAGGGTCTCTCTCTCTTGCCCAGCCACAGACTCACTACATGACCCTGGCCAAGTCATTTAACCTTTTAGAACTTTAGTCAGTCCAAATGGAAAAGGGTCTAAAAAAGAGAGATGCCTCAGAGGCGAGAGAGATCCAAGTTTAACTACATTTGAAAGAATGACCCTAGGGAATGATAATGGACTGGAGAGACTTTTGCTTTTGGGACATGAGTGCAATTTATTGTAAGCCAGTAATGAAAAGAAAATGGAAGTGTGGCATTTTGCCAAGAATAAAAACTATGGGTGACTGCTCAAACCATTTCTGATGGATGCCTACAAGAAGAGATAAACAGCTGTAATTTGGGCCACAAAATACTTATGACCCAATCTTGCAAAGGTACCCTTTATTCCTGCTTTTGTCAAGCTGTTGCTGAAGGAAGTTCAAGACCTTTTTTTTCCTAAGATGTTCACCCAGAATATTTTATATCCTTATTGGGTTGTGCTAGATCCCAGTCATACTGTTTCTATTATCTGATAAATGACATGGCTTTCAAGAAAAAGGACAAGAAACATGTATTAGGAAACTCTGAAACATGCATTCACTGGAGCAGAAGTTGAAGGGAATTTGAAGATTAACAAACACTTTGATGAGCAGACAGCAGAATAAAACAAGGGGAAAGACATTTCACAGCTGAATTTCATGCTCACACCCTCATGAATGCTGTTTCCTCCCATGCAAGCAGATTAGACTGTGAGACTGGATCCTCCACTAGGGCAGGCAGAACGTGTCTCCAGTGTGAAAGGTCTGTCCGTGGCATGGATTCCTGACCTGACATTGCAGTTTAAGGCAGCAGTGGTAGGACAGTTTGAATTTCAAGCTGGTTTAGCAGCTCTAGCTTAAAATAAAAGCGAAGACGAAGCTCTATGTGTTAACTAGAGCTAATGTCCAAATTACCTTCCCTTTGTGCTTGCTCCAGCCTGAGTGAAGAGGAGGAACTTCTTCACTGTGCTGGTGACTGTGCATTGGAGCAGATTGCCCAGAGTGGTTGTAGAATCTCCTTCACTGGAGGTATTCTAGAACTGTCTGGATGCAATCCTATGCAATGTGCTCTGGGAAGAGCCTGAGTGAGCAGGGATGCTGGACTAGATGACCCTCTGTGGTCCCTTCCAACCTCACTCATTCTGTGATTCTGTCAAGGACTTGTAAGGCAGATGTGCGTGAAACAGCCTTAAGACTTAAGGTGTGTGAGGAATTCCGGCTGCAGGAGAACTGGAAAGGCCATCCTTGACTCCTCCCTTGACTCCTCCTCCTCAGTCTTTCTCCCTTGCCTCTGAACACTGAGGCTGAATAAAGGTAAATACTGGCTAGGGAACATCACAAGAGGGGACACCAGAGCCTTGAACTCTCCAAGACAGCTTGGACACCAGCCTGGAGAACACTTGTCCAGAAGAGCTGGAGAAGGCAAGGCCCTGGGGGTCAATAAAAGGTCCTCTCTTATTAATCCAGTAGTCAGAATATATTTGCTGGCCCTACTGCCATCTTCAGTTTCCAGTCAAACTAAGGCACGGATGGCCTGGCACTGTGGCCTGGGAGTCTGCTGGTGGGGCAATGATGCCCTTGTCATGTTATTCCAAACTATAGTGTCAGTTGCCTCTACATGTGTATAGATATTACTTTTCTCCATCATACTCAGTTCGGGTTTCTGAGTTTTATTTCACAGGTGTAAGAATCACCTTTCTACACTTGGGAGGGAATTTCTACTCTGATTGCCTGACTCAGGAACCACAGACAAGACCTGTCCCTAAACATGCAGGAGAAAAAGCATTAGTTACTGTCTCCCCTCAACAACTGAGGGAACATGAAACATGAACAACATTTAAGGTCATTGGAAGTTTTCACAGCCAAGTCAGAAAACAATATTAATTCTCCTAATCCCAACAGAGATCCTCAGTCATGAGATGGGACAGGTATGATACCTGATGTGCAACAGGTTTTGATGGAAAAAGATGTCTGAGGTGTTTCCTGCACCTGAAGCTCCAGGAGGATGGTCTGAGGGAAGGACCAGTCCATCCACAATGTCCAGTTACCAGCTGTGACTGCACTGGTGGAGAGGGCAAGGAAGAAAGAGCAAAGGAGGAAACTGGCAGAGAGAGCCATCAGACCCAGAGGCTTTCACAGGTAACACTTTCTTTATTTCACATTTATTTTCTTGCCATGTTAAGGAAGAGGAAAATAGACACGCTTATTTCTCCTGCTCATTTTCCTGGACCATCTGGTGCTGAAGCAGAGATGACATATCACTGCGAAGAAGGGGAAGATGTCACAGCTTTCACTAATAGCTGTGGGAGGAAAATAATTATTTTAAAAGTATGTGGGCTGTACAAACCGTACTTGTTAAGTCAAACTACCAGGAAACTTATTTCAGACACAAAACATTTGATATTAAGTAATCAGTAATGTTAGAGATCAGCAATCCCAGCCGTAAATGTCGGGCTCAGTTCTGCTGTAAGCACAGCCCTGACTCAGGCACCATTTCACTGAAGCCCATGCACAATCCTTTGGGTTTTCTGTTTTGAGGAAGAATGAGAAATTATAGACAAGTCTATGCCACAGATTGCTCTCAGTATGTATATCAGGGATTGCAATCAGGTAGGGAAACAGGTCAGGAGAAGAGGTGAAGCCAATAATGTGACATGTATCACCTGCTAAGCAATGACAAGAGTGTATATTGATTTAGTCCCCCTCAGCTCTAGTTCCTTCTGTATTGTTTCTCTAAAGCCCTCTGGGTGTCTATGTACACTTGTAGTTCTAGATAATTTCATGATTTATAATTATTAAACCTTGAAGTGCCAGAGATGTGAAGAGAAATGAAGTACTTGTCCTACATAGGGATACTCACAAACATCAGTCTCACTGGACAGAAACAAGTTAAGTTTGCAATTCTCATAGCAGCGGTCTTTTGGAAATATCTTGAAAACTTTCTAATCCAGATGAGAAACTTGCAAGGTATGTGGAAAGATAATTGAAAATAGGGCTGCTTTAAAATCAGTTTGAATAATTTGACTCATGAGTAGTCTTCTTTTTTTGGAATGAAGTGAACATTTCCTCTTCCTCCCCCCAAACAAATCTGTTTCACTGAAATGTTGGCGTTTGAAAAATGTTGATAAACTCTAGCTACAATGAGAGCTAGTCAGAGAATGGAAACAGATTTGGTAAATGAGTGTAAACAAAACAGCTTGAATTTGATTCCTGGTATTTTGTGGAGTTGCTTTGCTTGCTTTTTGTAAACAAGTAGATCTAGGACTCTGGGCATTCAAAAAAACAAAAAAAAAATCCCAAACACAATGCCCAGAATGTTTCCAAATTTGTGCCAGGCTGAACTAATAATATTCAGCATTCAATAAAGCAGAGTGCTGCATTCTATTATTTTCCTATTTGGAGTATTCTTTTAATCAGATAGGAGCCAGTCACCCAGTGGAAGTAGTGGATGCACAGAATGAACAGTTTAAAAGCCAAACACCTGATTATTGTTGTCTGAAAAAAATTATTGAGTGCTGAGTAGCAAATACTCATGAAGACATGTGGTTCATGTCTAGACAAAAGCAAGGATGACGTTCAAAATTTTCTATTTCCCACAGATATTTATGGAAATAAAAAAATACACCCCACTCTACAGTGCATCATCTCCTTACTCTACAGAAAAAGATCATCTTGGAGTGTTTTGGACAGTCCTATGAGCCCAGCTACACTGCAAGTGCAAGATTTCAAGTGGTGTCAAGCCAGAAATATTTATCAATATTAGTTCAAAGGTATGTTTTCTAACAAAGTAAGTACCTAATCCAACAGGAGTTTGCTAAAAGTTCTGGAGAGAAGGTCACAGATAAGGCCTCTAGAGGTTTTTGTTGGAAACACTGCACTTGATTCTTTTTCAAAGGGAGATGCCACATCCAATTGGAAATAAAAGATGTCTATTGGAAACTTAATGCAATTTTATTGGAGCTAAATTCAATCTCTCCTTTTTTGATGCAGTAATGGGTCAGCAAGCAGAACTCAAGAGCGCAGCCTCAGACAAGTAATGCTGCTGTGGTCAGAGGTGCCACTGGCAGAAGTGCACTTCATAAACAAGAAACCCCTGAAAAATTGTTTAGAATATTTAAGAGAATAGTGCTCTTCTCAGTCACTACAGACCTGCACACACTCACAAACAAGATTTCTCCCAGCCATCACCACAAGCCCAAGCGTCAAACAGAAAATCCATGCCCTAGATAAAGAAGATCACTTCTCTAATGTTATTTTTTTTTTCTCCTTCCTCAAATAGGTTATTCAGCAAGCTCTCTACTTCAGCTGATGCATGAGGGAGTGGGAGACACACACATGGAGTCAGACCCTCGATTTATATAATCCCCATTGACTCCAGTGGAGTGCCACAAATTTATAGCAAGAAAGGGTCTGCCTACAGACTCCTAAGGGATTGATTAGTAACCTACAACAAGTCATTTCCAGGGAGTAAGGTATTTTTGTGAGAATGATTCTTTCCATGTCTTCACTATGAAACAAAAACTGACAGAAGCAGGGGTTACACTGTGATATTTATGATACCCAAAAGGGAACACAGTGTATTTGAAATGCTTGATAGCCCAATTTACATGTTTATTGCACAAAAGAGCCATTTATTTATGAGCAAAAAACCCACCTATACATTTAAAAGCATTTTTTTTTCAAAAGGGAATGATTTTGAAAGTGCAAAACAAGAAGATATTTTTCAAATTTTTCTCTCTTCTTTCTCTTGTCTTGGTCCCTGGGAAGAAATACAGCAAGGTAGCACTTCAAATGGCAGAGATCATTCATAGCATCTCCATCCACTTTCCACGCCTGCTTTGGCAGCCTGGCTTGTGTCATAACTATCACAAATTTATTTATAGTTCAGAGGTGTTGTGAGAGGTCAAGCAAGGAGGAAGAAATTCTGATTAAACAACTAGGGCATCCAAAGAGGAATTTTGTTGTGCTAGGAGCATTCTTGGAGTTGTTTGGGTTTTGCATTTTGGGGTTACTTTCAGTTTTAATTCTCATTTACAAAATAACATGCATTGGAAGTTTTTCCTTCTTTTGATTTTCCTCTGTTCCTCCTCTGTGGCTGTTTTGGCAGTGATGGTCTAGAAAAGAGTGAGTGCTGAAGGCTTTTCTCAGAGATGACACAACAGGTCACGAGAGGTTTCTGTGCTGGTGGCTCCTGGTGAGTTGACAGAGATGGTCCTCTGTGGACTCAGCCTCAGGAAGAACTGGTAACCTGCTGTCAAGAATGGTCTGTGCTGTCTAAAAGCTGCCAAAAATTGCAATTACAGAAGCAACGAGCTGTCCTGAGCTGGGAGAATTTATGGGCAGGCTTTTCCTCATTGTGGATGAAAGAAGCAGTGGTTACCAGCCAAAAATTCCAACTCTCTGCTCTCTTTCCTACTGGTCTCTGTACACCAGCACCAAGGAAGCAGCCAGGTCCAAATTCCCTGCAGGACTGAACTGTTTGCTTCTTCTCTTTCTTCTTCAAGGCACTTCCTTCCCTCCAGAAGGTGCTTGGGTTTTCCGTGGAGGGTTGGAGGAAGCACAGATCATCACAGGGTATAGAAGAAAATTTATGATGGAGGGTTGCAGTGTACCTCAAAGGATTCTTGGGGTAGGAGTGGGCACATCCTGGGAAAACCAGGCTCTCCTGCCATCTGTTGTGCAGCAGAGCTCTCTCTGCAAGCTGGAATGGGGCACATCAAGGACTCCCTAAAGCAAATACAGGATAAGAATTTCCACAGCTTTGCATGAAAGGTGTGCTCAGGGTGCTTCTTCTTCAGCAAGGCAGTAACACAGTGGTGGCAGGTCAGAGACAGTTAATACAGCAGCTTTTAGCTGAGACTCTCTTGGTATATGCAGATACAGATGAGGCTCAATTTTCAATCTCATGCTGCCTGAACACATGACAGGGTCAACAGGCTGCTGTAGAGATCAAGAGAACAGATCAGCCTTCCAAAAATTCAATATTAATTATTGAATATTTATGTTTACCGGGGGGAATGAGTGATCAGAGTTTCTCTCCAAGGCTGTGTATGAATCTTTGTGTTTCGAGAACAATATAAATCAGGCCTTTTTATTTGTCATTTGTGTGAGATGAAAATTAACATCACAAGCATTATTAATAAGGCATGAATGACAGAAAGGAGAGGAAGCAGAGCAGCTCGCTCCCTATAAGTTTCTCTTTCTGTATATTAAGTAGATTTATCATGTGCTAATTCCCTGCTCTACTCACCACTTCTCTTTTCTTTCTGGCAAATTAGGGTTTCAATAGCATTCACACGGCCCTGATTAATATACCTGCCCCTCAGCCATCAAATTATAGCCTTTAAGAAATATTAACAAATTCATCCTCCCAGTAAGCCTTGTATCAAAGGCACCAGGATCTGTTCTCTGGGGTGGCACTGGGGGAGGCAGATGGAGATCTCAGGGGTGGGTTAAGGCACAGAATAACAACACACACCAGCACTAAAACAGAGGCTGAAGGATTGGTACAAAGAATGTGCAGAGGAAGGGTATGAGGACAAGACCTATCGATCTCAGCATTCCTGCTGGCCTTCAGAATCCACTTAATAAAAGTTAACTCTCCTTGTCTTCAGGCCCTTTGGCCATACAGCTCCACCTGTTTCATAAATGGAATTATTGCCCTCAGTCTTACAGGTGAGGAAAGTGAGAATCTGAGAAATTAGGGCCTCAGGCTCAGGGATACTCAGGTGTTTGACTTTAACAGAATTTCACTTAAAATTGCAAGTCTGTCAGGTGTGTTGGCTCAAGAGCTTAACCCTCAGATTTACAGCCCATTTGCTCAATCTGAGCACAGAGGCACTGTGGAGGGCAGTTTTTGTCCACCTTGGCCCTTCTGGGTGACCAGAGAGTGGACACACAGATGCTGATGCTCACAGAAAAGTCCACAGAACTGAGGACAGGCAATATCTGCCCACCCAGATAGAGCCCTGAACATTTGGCACAGACATCAAGAGGTGCAGATGAAACTCCTCAAGCAACCACCAAAGCTCCTATAACAGGGAAGGAAAAGTTCTAAGAGGCTGTTTGGATCACCCTGGGGACAATCCCTGGGTTGCAGCCACCCCTTTCAGTGCTCAGCATCAAAACCTGCCTTTGGACAAAACACATCTTGGCAAAAACATTGCTGCTGGTGAGGTTTTATTTTCCTTAAAAGGGACTGGAGAAATTATGCTAATTCAGTGGTCATTTTTTCCAATACTTTGTTTTAAAATGCCACTGTGTTCTACAAAAAATCCACACAGTCAGTCTACCACCAAAATAGCTTTTTGACCATTCTCCTCCCACTGCTTGCACCCTTCAGATTCCCAGACCAGGTTTGTGTCCAATGGGTAGATGTGTCTCCAGCTATGAAGACAAACTATCCATGACTGCTGAGAAATCCTCTTTCACGCTCTTCACGCTATTTACTGTGCAATATTTATATATTAAAATATTACACCTAATCATAATTAACAATGATACTTAGCAGCATCTATATGGCTCTTCACACCTTTAAAGTGCTGTGCAAACACTCACTAATTAATTTTTGCTTCAGGGATCCTGAAGCAAAGTCTCTTCCACAGGGCACCACGAGCCTGTCCCCAGGAACGGAGCCGTAGCTGCCAGAACATGCCTGGTGCTGGGGAGTGGAAATTTCTCCTGCAGGGAAGATTCAGCTCTCCCCTTCTGGGAGGCAAGGAGGGCTGCCTTGCTGTCCCCAGAGGAGATGTGAAAGGGCAAAAACCTGAAGGAATGGGCCATATAGACAAGAGAGGGACTAACGGTGGTGACCACTTTCTCTTACACCCCAGTGCTGGTGCTGGCCCTGCCTGAGGACCTGGAGCCACTCAGTAAAAGTCAGTGTCCCTTCTTGGGGCAGCCCCAATCCTTTGTGCTGGTGAGGCCAAGGTCCCCACAGCTAGCCCAGAGTGAGGAGGTGAGGAGAAAGAAGGAGGTGATGGTGAGACAGGCAGGGCAAGGGGTAAGGCAAAGGCCACCAGTGCAGGACCTGCTGCAGGAGCACACTGCAGCCTCTGCCCCTTCCAGGTCCCCTTCACACACCACTCCCCACTGCCCCTGGCTGGGTCCTTGCAGGGGAATTCTCTCCAGTTTGAATGAACAGCAAGTACTTTTTTTTTGCATCTTGTGCAGTCCTTTCAATGCTGGTATCTCCGCCTGGATGAAATGCGTCTTTTCTCAGCTTTTCACTGTCTTGCTCTGAAATCTCTGCTCCCATCCCTCCACAGAGCTCAGTAACAGCTTGCTTCGTCTTCCTACTGTCAGCACTCTGCTTTGACCCTTTAATCAGGGGACTTGGCTTTTATCTGGAAGACATATGCCTTAGGTGTCTTGTATAAGGTGCCACACAAAGCAAATTCAGCCAGGCCTGCCAATAACACATCATCTAACCAGATGGGGATAAACAGACTTGAATTCATTTGCTCCTTTTTCTCTACTCAGTAGCACCAGAGAAAAGGCTGTTACTAGCTTTATGTAATGTCTCTGAGTACAGAGTTTTTGTGCTTTGCATTTGAGGAGAGCTTAGGTCAGCCTCACAGCTCCTTTCCATTAGAGATGGTTGGCATTAATAAAATGAGAACCCTTTTGCCACTTGTCCCTATGACATTGGAGGTATCAAATATGAATGATGTCATGGAGGGCTTTTTAAATTTTTTTTTTTAATTTTTTTTTAGCTCAGTGAAACCCCAGTGGCGCTTTTTGTGCAATGTGGATAATTTGTGCAATTTGGTGCCCTAGGCAGAGATATATGGTTTGTGTTGAATTGTCAATGGAGATGTGACCAAGCTCTTTTTTTTTCCTTTTGTGACCTCAGCAAGATTGGTATCTAGATCTCAGCAGCTGAAGTGAAAGAGTTATTATTACAGAGCCTGGAGCAGTGCTGACATACTTGCAATGAATGAAGCTGTTTCTAGCCTAGGGAATCCAAGTGGCCAGGCCAGGGACATGGTCTATACAGTAAGAGCAGAGACACCAGCATTCAGAATGACAAAATAGGCCTTAGTCAAAGAACAAAGAAACACCTCTGAAAACAGTTTTCTTCTGAAAGTACTAATTGGAATATTCAAAAGCAGTATCATTATCTGATTACCCCCCTCCTGCCCCCAAATTACTCAAGGCCACACCTTGAGTGCTGTGTCCAGCTCTGTCCCCTCAGTTTAGGAAGGACATTGAGACGCCTGAGCACGTCCAGAGGAGGCAGCGAGGCTGGTGAGGGGCTTGGAACACAAACCCTGTGAGGAACGACTGAGGGAGCTGGGGGTGTTTAGCCTGGAGAAAAGGAGACTCAGAGGTGACCTTATCACTCTCTACAGCTCCCTGAAAGGTGGCTGTGCTCAGCTGGGGTTGGTCTCTTTCTCCAGGCAGCACTGACAGAATGAGAGGACACAGCCTCAAGCTGCACCAAGGGAAATATAGGTTGGTTATTAGGAAACAGTTTTTCACGGAAAGAGTGATAAAGTATTGGAATGGCCTGCCTGGGGAAGTGGTGGAGTCACCATCCCTGGATGTGTTTAAAAAAAGACTGGATGTAGCACTCGGTGCCATGGTCTAGTTGAGGTGTTAGAGCATGGGTTGGACTCGATGATCTTGAAGATCTCTTCCAACCTAGAAATTCTGTGATTCTGTGATTCTGTGAAATATTTTTAAAGATTTAGATTATCTTTCCTTTGGCCCTCTCCGTTAAACCCATCCATTTTTCTCCTTGGGAAATTTCAAAAACAGCAGACCATCCTTAAAACATATTTTCAAAGCAGCTAGGTTTTATCTAGCTAAGAGCAAACAGACATGGAGACAGTTGCCTTTCTGCGAGGGGACATATTCCTCCTTTAACAAGGCCAACCTATTCCCTGGATTAACCCCCTTGCCATTGTCACAGAAGAATTACAGCTGTGAGTCAGAGGCAGTGACACATTGTGAAAGTCCTTGGCCAGCACCCCTCTGGGAGGGTGGCAAGGCTTGGTATTTATTACTGGATGTAGCTGATCCAGAAGGAGACACCAGCCCCCACATCACCATCCTGGAATCTGTACAAGCGGTGTTCGTGAGGAGCTCGCATTTTAAATAAAGCAAAGTGTGTGCTCATTTACTGATTGGGATTACAGACACATGGAGATTAGGGCCCTGATCAGACACCCCCTGAAGTCAACAAGAGGAGAAAAAATTGCCATCAGCTTAAGTGAGCATATGGCCAGTCACTCTCAGAGTCAAGGTCATCTGGGAAACACACAGCATCGCTGATATTTCACACCCCAGGTGAATGCATTAACCCTGCTTGGAAACAGTCATCTCTGTGCACAAACCCCAGCCCGAATTTCAGCAGAAGCAAGGCTGTGATCACGCTGCCTGCCAGCTCCTACGAAAACTGACAGAGTGGAAGAGGTCTCAAAGACCATGAAAATTTTGGAGCTTAATTAAAAGCAGCACCTGGGCAAATTAAGGGAGAGAGACTGAAATCAGTGCCTCTGCAGACAAAGAGGCAGGCAGCACCTTGCTGCTGCACATCTGCCTCTGCTCAGCCAGGGCTCTGCAAGGACCTGGAGACATGACAGGGACAACTCCATCCACCTCCTCTGTCACCACACAGGAAATCACCTGGTTTCAGCTGAGATTGTGCAACTGCACATGCATCTGAGGGTGTGGGATCCCATCTTATGGATATTTTGTTATGTATTTGTTGGGGAAAAACTGCATAAATAAAAAAAAAATGCGGGGTACTATGTGTAAGTAGCATTTCTACCTGTTTCAAGTATCTTTGGCACTCAGAAGCAAAAATAAAAAAGCCAAGCAGGCCACTCTTCTACTTTACAGAGGTTTTTTGGTTTTGTCCACTTAGATCTTGGTTCCATCAGTCTGTCTAAAATAGTCTTTTGAGATGTGCCACAGCACAGCTCAACCTGGGGCCTCCTTAATCTGATACAGCAGAGTGGTGAAAATAGGCAAGGCCAGATGTTCAAATACCTCACTTTGGCAGAAAGTGAAGTGAATGGAGTAAGAGGTCAAGGGCCAGGAGAAGAGAAAAGGGAGAAAGGCCACAACTTTCAGTAAAAAAAGTACCCAAGCTCAGAAAGGGCATGGAAGCAAAATAATGAAGTCAAGGACCTCAAATGCCTCTGCTGCATCTGGAAAGAGCTTAAGCCTGAAAGTTGGATTTAGATCTGTCACAATAACACTATGGATTTCAGATTGATTGAATTATAACTCACAGGTGCTCCTTGTTCTGTGCATTTCTTCCTTCTTGCCCCCACAACAAGCTTTAAACTCCAGCACACAAGACAAATTAAAAAGGTTGTTCCTTGCATTCTCCTTAACACCACCAGGTCTCTGTCGTATTTACAAACATGTATTTGAGGACAAAGAGCCCCATGGAGGAAACCCAGCTGCTGTCAGAGAGGGCTGCTTTGATGGACTGAGTAAACACGATATTTTGGTGACAGGTAATCTTCATACTGAACTGATTAATTCCAGAACACAGGAACAATGGCCTTTTTCATCTGCTGAATAATGCATGGATGGCATTGCCACTGGTAAGCAGCAGGGCTCCCGGGTAGCGATAGAAATTCACACACCCATGCTATTTTAATAAGCTATCACTGTTAAAGAAGTCTATTTACGTTATTCATCTTCAACATTTGCACAAACATGTCAACTGGGGAAGTGTGTGGGGGGAGGTAGGAGGGAAAAATGAGGTCATATTCATATACACTTTCTTAGCTCTTTAATTTATATAAGCCTGAAAATTAAGCAAAAAACCCCACCTCAGTTCTTAGGAAGTGAAAGCACTATGACCAGCAGCTGAAACCTGGATAATATGAACACAGTGCAAACAGAACATCACAGAAGAGAAAAGCCAGGTCAAGGATTAGATGGACAGCTGGGCATGGGTTCCTTCAGAGCTTTGTGAACCGGAGCCATCCTGGGTTTTGGCCATCAGGCTGCTCCACTGTGCCACTGGTCCCTCTGGAGCCACCTGGGCCATGGCCTTGTCTCCCCAGGAATTAGCCAAGAGCTCCCTAAGGAGCCAGACCTAACAAATGTCCTGGCCACCCTGCTGTAATACACTGGGGTTTAGGGCAGGGGCCACCAGTCCAGAGCTCAGGGCTGTTCCACTTGGGTTATGAATTGCAGGCAGCAAAAGGGAGGAATCAGCTCTTAATTATGGGATCAAGTGTCAGATTGACTCCTAAATTTAAGTGTATTTTAAACCAGATGCTTAATGTCTTCTGTAGCCAATGGAGATCTAGTCAACACTCATCATCTGTAGAAGTCCATTGTTCTTGATTCTACATAATATTGGTCAGGAGATAAAATATTTTGCCTAAAAGAGGCATCTGGCACCATTAGAGTTTTCTGGGATGTCCTGGCTAGCTCCCAGCTACTGCTCCATAGGGGTGCAGTTTTCCATAGATTTTGGGTAATGTTTGCTAGCCTCAGGGAGATATCTTGGATAAAAGAGGGCATTTAAAATTACATCAGATGACTATGTTTAGACAAATGTGTGACATCCTTGACCTTCATTGACTATAATGGGAATTTGGACAGCTGGACATCTAAATCTGTGGGCTGAATCCCCCTCAAAAATGTCAAAGTCTCCTCGTTTTCATCAGAGCAGGCTATTAGAGGCCAGATTTTCAAGAAAGCAGCTCCTATTTTGGCATCCATTCAGCTGTGAAACTTGCAAGTGTGATCAAAGCAAGGCTGAGTCCCTCTGAAGGAGATGGGGGCTGAGCAGGGGAATTCCATCTGCTCCCCCTCTCCTCATGCCCCAACTACTCTGCTCAAAGCAGAGGTTAAATCCAGTCTGAGGACAGTCCTGCAGACCTGGAAGGCCCAAACCCAGGAGTACAAAGTGTGTGCAGTGGATCTGTGTGCTCACAGCATGGGACACACAGCCACACGTGGTCCCACACGACACTGAAACCAGCAGATCCCTCTCCAGCCAACAGCACTGATGGAAGTATGATAATTGTTCCTTTTCTCCATGTGGTTGCATCCCTGTAGAGATGCACCCCACACCCCAGCAGGTGTTACCATATAGAGAAAGGTTTAAGACTCACGCCTCGCATTTCTTATAAGGTAAAGGACCCAGAAACGTCTTTGCTGTCCTGACAGTAATTGGCTCAATGCCAAGATAAAAACACTGATAGGTCTCTTTAGCTGTTCCTCAAAATGTAGCTAGAGTCTATTGGCAGCAAGCCAAATTGTCCCTCCTAAAATATTAAGTACTAAAGAACGAGCACGACGGAACTCAAGGGCTTTTTAGGGTGTCTTAGCAAGGTGTCAGAGNCCAGAAACGTCTTTGCTGTCCTGACAGTAATTGGCTCAATGCCAAGATAAAAACACTGATAGGTCTCTTTAGCTGTTCCTCAAAATGTAGCTAGAGTCTATTGGCAGCAAGCCAAATTGTCCCTCCTAAAATATTAAGTACTAAAGAACGAGCACGACGGAACTCAAGGGCTTTTTAGGGTGTCTTAGCAAGGTGTCAGAGGCTTCTTGGACACCTGTGCAAGCTTTTTCATTTGTTTCTGTGACGTTTATTATTTTTCGTTTATTAAACCTTTTACTTTTACAAAACACACCTGAAGACCAGACTTGCTAATTATTTTAAGCCAATATGAACATGCAGGACGCCCTCAGAGACTTGGTACATTTACAGAGAGCTCATAACACTCTGGCCACATTTTTCACTTGATCACACGTCTTATCTATTTCCCTCAGAAATAAAGTGCTTTTGAAGCAGGAAGCAAACTGGTCTACCCCAAGCAGTTCATCTTATACATGGTTTCCATTTTATTTCATCATTTTGGATCTTGATGCTGATCCAGCTTCATCTCCAGTGATTTCACACCTAAGGCTTTATTTGCATGGTAAGTATTGCTGTTGTAACATTCATTCCTTTAAATCATACTCCAAAATTTTGCTGCTTCTTTGTTAACTGGAAGGGTATTTCTCTCTCCTTTTGGGGCATGCATCTCTGGAAAGTTACAGGAGGAGATTTCCTCCCATTTGGAAAATGGGGGTGTTCCCAAAAGAGCATAAGAATGGTGTAAGTGTGTTTTTCAGGGCATGACTATTTTACTACATAACAGCCCAATGATGTATATAATTCTATTAGAAGCTTTGAGCCTTTATTTATTTTATTTCTTTTGGCTTTGCAAATAGAAAAATAGGGGGAAAAAATTACCCAAATCTTTGCTGTGGGACATCCTGGAATGTGTTAATGTACGTGGGGGCTGAGGAGTGTCCAGCTATGAGAGGAAGGAGCTGGAGCCCAGGGGCAGCCCCAGAATCACACTGTGAAATGTGTTTTTTCAGTCTTTCTGGGGACCAGTAATTGCACACATCAGAAAAGCTTTAAGGTGACCAATGTAGAAGGTAATGGCTGTATAAGGAGATCAACTGGTAGAATACATTGAACTAATTTTATTCCAACCTCCCCCAAACCTTTCTTTAAAATCATTCCTGTTCTGTTTGTGGAGAAGCATGAGGAGCTTCCCTGAGGTTTTCTGAGAAATCAGGGGAGGAAGAGGAGAGAAATGATGGTCAGTTAGAGAACCTTTTCTTCCTTTGTGGCTCTCTTATCCGCCTTAGCCCAACCATAATTAAACTTTCTGTTGCACCCACTGTGCTTGTCACTAACGGGAAAATGCAAACAGACATCCCCCTTCTGCAGGGATTATATTCCAAAATGATAAGACCAGAGAGAATTGTTGTGCTGTTAGCACAGCTGTGGTAAGCAATGGGGACTTTTAAAAAGTTATTCAACAACACTTCCATCCAGCTTTTTATCACCTGCAGACAATAGGGTGTTTGCTCTCCTCACACAAAATTTTGAAGGAACTGATTTTGTCAGCACTGATTTCGGTTGTTTGCTACGAAACACCGCAGAAGCATGGCCTGGTTTTCAGCAATTTGTCTTCTAATACTCCAACCTCACTTAACCTGGCTCACTTTTTTTGAATATCTTTTGAGCTCCCACACAGTCTATAATGGGATTTTCCCCATAGCTCCCTGCAGAACGCTACTCTGCAGTGATTTGGAGGAGCGAAGGAAGCGGGAGCTGAAGGAGAGCGGAAAAGGAAGCTATTTTGAGCACAAAGCCTCTAGGCAGATGTAGCTTGTGGAACTATCACATGCAGCCCGAGTTATTGGAGCAAATCAATACTAATTATTTTAAGGCTGAGGCCTTATGCTGGGGCTTCTCAGAGTGCTCATGGTGATCTTTTATTGCTTCTTTTGTAAATTCGCAGTGTGAGCTGTTATCGCTGTGTGCAGAGCAAGGGTGCTCTGAGGAAAGGGAAAGCCCCACTGTTCACTCTCACCATACTCTCCAGCACCCTTGTACAACCTCTGTGTGCAGCAGGGTGTGGAAACCCCAGTGAGGGATGGATTTCATGCTTTGAGTCCTTTGCAGGGTGGGAGGTTTCCAAAAACTCCCACCCTTCAAAGACAGGACCATGCTCAGATCTTCTCTTTAGGAGAAAATATTCCTTCAAGGCCCCTTCAAGAATCTTCACAACAAATGAGAAGAGAAAGGAGTTTGAGATCCACAAACTGAACACTGGTGCCAGCTAAGAGCAGGAAGACTGAATTTTCCTGAATCAGTGCAGCTGAGGGCATTTCCTCCACATTCTTCCATCAAGGAAGATGCTTCATCCCCTTCACAAAGGCAGCATTCCCTTGGCCATTGCCAAACTCATCTATAGGACATAGCTCATGCAGTTCGCAACCATAGCTCAAGACCAGGATCCTATCAATGGTCCAAACTCTTCCTCCAATCAACACATCTCTTTATTGGGTCTCCACTGATACTGAAGATGAATTTTCAAGGGAAAATTGCTCTTATCTGGCAACCAGATACCTAAAACTCTTGACCCAGTGGCTGCTCAGCCCAAACTCGAGAGCTATCCTGTGATGGAGCTGATGTTTCACATTTCACTGCTGCCCAGCACAGCACCTGTGAGGTTTGGAATTACCCATACAGGATCATAAAACAGAAGTGATCTGCAGCAGCCATCCCACAGTATTTTTTATTACCTCCAGAATCTCCTGTATTCCTTCTGCTGCCTGCTGATCTTGAAGAGAGAGGAGCTAAGAGGCAGAAGTGCTGTGCAGAGCCATTCCTGTCTGGTCCTGGTCTGTACGGGATGAAGGGATGCAGCTGCATCTCAGCACTGTGCTCAACTAATCATGAGTGCAAAGCTGGCTTTGATGCATGACATGGGGCTGGGAAGGGCAAGGGTAGCCACAAGGTCGACCATAAAAATCAGTGCAGTGGTGTCCACCACCATTTAGTTTCTCCATTTTACAGGAGGGGTTATAATGTTTTTCTTTTTTAAAGGCTCTTCCTCACATTGATTTTATTTTCCGTGATCCAGTGGCTGAACCAGGAAACATAAAATGAATTATCTCTTTCATTCTATGAGGGGTTTTTTTTTTTCATATTTATGATTTTCAGAAGAACAAAAAAAATTATATTTCCAATGAAAAAACTGATTTCATATGTAAAGTTTTGGTTTAGCAAACAACAAGATGCAAGACTGCAATATTTTCAAAAATTTTTTTTCTTACATTTTTGGGGGTGAAAAACCTTGAAATGTGTGATTTTGCCAAGTTTCAGTTTAACCAAAAAATGACTTGTTTATAGTGAGTGAACTACTATCTGAGAACTTGCTTCACGTAGCTCCATTCTCCACTAACCCCTTTTTGTCTTTTTAGATTTGAAATTCTTCAGGGAAGAGACTGACTTTTCTTTCGCACAGGGGAGAGCACTTTGAAGATAAAAATTGTTAGAGCAGTGCAAAGTATTGTGTAGCCTCGGAAGAATGTGTTATCAGCTTACAAAGCCCCTTTGAAAAGTAGCATACACTCAAAGACACTGACATCTGTCTGTAAAAAGAAGAAAAAAAAAGAAAAAAAGAGAAGTGTAGGTGGGGTTTACTGTCTGCTATATAACTTTCTCCTAGACCTTGACTGAATGGAACATACTGCAAGTGAGGCAGAGTTTTTCGCAGTAACAGCTACTCTTGATGAAACTGTTTTTAAGGATTTTGTAGCAGCACAGGGATGCCACAGATTTCTGCATTCAGATCCACAAAAATCTCCTCGGGTCACAGCAGACCAGCCCAGCCTGCACAAAGACGTGACTCGGCAGATCGAGGTTTATTAACCAACAGCTGATTTTCAGGTGAGCCCACCTCTTCTGTGAAATTATATTCTAGAAAGGTTTTTCTCATTGTTTCAGTGAGTTTCACTGCAGCAAACGGAGTCATCAGCACAAACAGAGCTTTGGAGATGCATGTGTGAGACCCAGCCCTTCTGTATTTTCTTTATAAGGGAAAATAACTTGTGACTTCTCCCTCCCTGGCTAGGCTGTCTTTCTGAAAGGCTGCAGGGAAGTCCAGGAATAATGCCTGGTATTTCTTCAGTCATGTCTGTCATTCTGCTGTATTCTGGCTCATGGGAGACAGACACTGATGGAAGAACTGGGACTATTTACCCATCTTCTGAAGGAGTTGCCCTTCCTGCCTCCACTCTGCCACTGCTGGCTATGCCTATGCCACAGCCAGTTCTACAGACCCAATTCATAATAACTGGACTTCTAGTCCAGTCAGTGCTGGTTTCCAAAGAAAATATCCTGTCTGTACATTCAAAGCCGGAAAAAAATACCCTCTGAAGAGTGAGACAAGCAATCAGTGCTGACAGGCTGTGTCCATGGGCACACACTCAAGTGTTGCTGCTCATCCAGCAGCCCTCATAGCCCAGCACCAAGGCTCCTCTTTGGGGACACCCTGAGTCAGCTGGGGCAGAGAGGCTGAGCAGCTGGGGACTCCCCTGGAGTGCTAGACAACTTTTCAAGCTCCTAGAGATGCTTTAGTGCCTGTAGGATTGAAGGGTGGATGGCACTTTAGCCCACGAGATCAGAGACCTGCTCTCCATGGATCCAGTTGGTGGTTTCAGACCTCATTAAAGGTCTGTAAAGGTGCCTTGTGGTGCAAGAGAGGCTGTCTGGGACACCCAGCTCTGCCCCCAGCTTTGGGGGCAGCCCTTGGAGTTGCTGACATGCTCCACCATGTAGCAGAATCTCGCTTGGCCAAATCAAGTGGTGAGTCAGAAGGACAAAAACCCCACAGAGCAAACAGACTCCCTCCTTTCCCTTAACCTCCAAGACTGATTCTGCCAATTCATCTTCCAGAGCTGCTTGGAAGCACGGGGCAGTCTGACCTTGCAGATCAGCCACAGGACTGGGAGCCACAGGAGAGCTTGGAAGGGCACTGCAGCCAAATGGAAATTTTCTTCAGAACCCCTCTAACTTCCCTGTGCCTCTGGAGCACTCTCCTGCATCTCACATGGGTGCATGAAGTCCAGCTGCTTCTCCTACTCTTGAGATACTTGTGCATCTGCTAAGGGTCTATTCAGCCTAATTAAACCAGAGGTCCCTTCTACAGCTGTTGCAGAACTGCATCCACTTCTAATTATTACAAGAAGGCCACAATTCAGGCTTCTCTGTGAAGCCTGTGCTTCCTATTGACCCCAGCTACCTCCCCACCTCTGAAAAGTTCAAACAGAATGTATAAACTCATCCATATGCAGGAATGTGGGAAAATTACCCATGAAACAAGGGCAAACACCTCAAGCCATAAGCTCTCAGCTAGAGCACAAACAGTTAATAAATAGTTATTATGTTTGTTTGTTTGTTTGTTTAGCTTCAAGACTTCCATTAAAAGCAAACCCATGTCCAGGGGCAAGATAAGAGCTGAATTTGCTTTGTGAAAAAGTTCATTAAGGCAACTTGTTTTCTAAGGACAACATAATTTATAAATTTTTGTCTCAAAAACATTTTTTGAGTACTATCCCTACCAGGCAGGTCTACCCTCTAGAACCTGGTAGTCCTTTTCTAAACCTGGAGCAGTAAATTTGCCTAATCCCAGCTCAGATTTAACTGATTATTTGCCACAGACAAGAGAAGCCTTTGCAGCCTCTCAGAGTCACTCCCATCTTGCCTTTATGCAGCAGGGGATTTCAGAGCCATCACAGTGCCCATTTATTGACATGAGGTTTTCAGAGTATCCCTCAGAGATGACAGCTAAACTGCCAACAGCTCTTTCAGTCACCTTCTGAACTTAGGGCTTTATATTCTTCTTCCCAACAATACATAATTTTTATGGGCTGCTTCCCAACTGAAGACCCCAAAGCACTTTACACAAGGTCACTAGCAGCACCTCATCTCACAAAAGAAAATTACAGCACAGAGAAGGTGGAAACCCCAGACCACATCATCAGAGTCCCAAATAAATGTAAGCAACTCTGGGACATAATTCTGCCTGTTGGTTTGAGCCATCCATGCTGGTCCCCCACAAGGAGACCACGAGTTCAAGGTTACTGGAAGATGTCCCCATGCCCCAGAAGACATTTTCAGGAGGTCTTAAATGTTCTTTGGGATATATAGGCACAGATTAGGGTTTTTCCCTCTTTGTTCAGATCTTATTGCTGCACTACACTGACTCCATGTGGTGTTGGCTGAGGGAAAACTATCCAGGAGAAGGAGGGACTGCTGGGACGTGTTCAGAGGGAAAAGACCAGTGAGCAGTGATGTTCACATCACACTAATTATCTTTACCCAGAGCACATGTTCGTGGCACTTACTGAGCATTTCCAATTACATATATTCAGATATTCATTTAAATGGGAGGAAAATATTTCATTTTTGTAAGATGCACCCAACTCCTGTTGAGAGGCAAGGTGGGAGTTGTGACACCGAAAATGAAGGGTTACCTCTATTTGTGAAATCCTAGCCTCTTGCTGATGTATCTTCATCCCAAATAACTTTTGAACCAAATAGAGACTTCACAGCAATAACAAAGAGATGAAACATTCCCAAAGCTTAGAGGTTGCTTCAAGTTTCATAAAAATAGGCAGCCAGGTAGATGAGAGAGCTCCAGGATGAAGGAAGAGTGGAGACCCCAAGGAGTGTTAGATGTGAGAGGAGCCAAATAGAGACATACATATGAACACATACAGCTCTCCGTGCCCCAGCTGATGGATAATCCTGACTTTGTCCCTGTGCCAGAGAATCCAAACATCAGACAAACGCTGGAAACGAGGCTGCTTTGATCCTGCCACAGGCTGAATCGCTGATCGCCTGTGGAATTTGCCCTCCTAAGGCTGGAACAAAGGAGTCAGATGAATGTGGGGAGGAGGCAGGACAGCAGCAGAGACCTCCCGAAATTCTGCCCACATCCTCCTGCACCCCTCGGTGGCTCACCTTGTCATTTGCTTGCCATTTTCACTGCAAACACTGCTTCCTTTAAGCTGTAGCTGTGGACTAAAACAGAAGGCGTGGTGGGGAGTCCTGAAAGGATGGAGCTTTCCCACAGTGACACATCTAGCCCTTCTAACAGCATCCATTGGAAATGCTAATGGAATGTATCCTGTTAGGGGGGTAATCCAAAGGGCTGCAGAGTTCCTAGAGTCCTCCTGTCCATTGCTTTGTCCAAGGAGAAAACCAGCTTTTGTCCAGAGGCGCACAGAAGAGTGTGTTACACCAACAAGAAGGAGTTCCTCGAGGGTCAAAGCCCCCAGCATGAACCCCTGTGCTTGCCTCGATGCATTCTGTGCCTCAAAACATGAAGAGGTAGAGATGAACAAACATGGCCCCAGCCACAGAAACACTTCTAAACTTGCCACACAGATTTATTTAGATGAGAGTACTAAGGAGCCTTAAGCCCTCCTTTCCCCCTTATTGGCACCACTGCATGCTCCCATGGTGAGGCAACAGCCCCATGGACATGACCTGTTCCCATTTCACTTGGGAGCTGTGCCCATCCCCAGCCTGAGCTGCAGGAATGCAGGGGAGCCAAAGACCTGTGGTGCTTTTTTGTTGCCCCTTCCATTTTCTGTGCTGGGAGCTCGAAATATGGCCATGCTCCCCATGCTCCCTTGGTCTGTAAAGCACCAGGGACTTGCAGAGCACTGAGCATATTCACAAAAAGGTATTTTGTGGTAGCCCTGAGGAGCCAACCAGGTACTGGCCCATTGCACTCTGTGTTGTGGAAATCCCCAGTGACAGCTTCTGCTGCAGGGAGCTGTGGCATTGGTGAATGTGATTCCAAACCCACATCCCTGCAGGCCACCATTTATCCAGCTGGTGGGCAATGCTGCCCCCAGATTACAATTCTTAATTTAGAGAGTCTCTTCTGACATTTTGGCTACTACAGCCTGATGCTCGCAAGCTGTGCTCAGAGAGGGTGAAATTCAGCTCCTCCAATCACACCCAGTTTCTCTCTCACACTTTCTTTTCTTTCCTTCCTGATTCATTTAAAATAATCTATGAAAAATGTCACTGGTTTCCAGGAAAAGCACGGGTCTGACCAAGGCAAAAGTCAACCCCTTAATTTAAAACAGTTGAGGGGGGGGATAGCCCATTGAAGCTGCTCAGCTAATGCACAAACAGTTTGTAATTACAGGAGCAGGCTGAGAAAACAGGATCTACCTTGGGAATATTCTTATTAAATAAAGCAGAATTCTGTCACCTTCTTAATCATGAAATATTGATGAAACTGTAAGCAGCCCCTCTGAGGTTTTAGCCTTTGCCCTCTCCTTGTGTGTGTATATGTGTCCACACAAAGACAAAGGGGGAAAAAACACGCTCAAAGCCTACCCCTGGAGATGCAGAATTCTAACCAAGCTGCTCTGTGCCAGTGGATTTTGCTGAGCTTGCACGGGCATATGGATTGGAGAAATAAAAATTCTGCACTCGGCACAACCAGAAACTTCTTTTGGACTGAATGAGTAATGAAGGGGTGATTAAACAGAGCTGAGAAAGAAAGGATGCATTGAAGGGAGGACTGTCCCACGAATCAGCAGAGGAAGGGCCAGTCTTCCTTACTTTGATCCACCCTACATGTTTCAGAAGCAGTAAAAAGCTACTGAACTCCAGGTACCCTGGAGTACCAACCCTTCCCCTGGCCTTATGAAGATATGCTTGTAGCTCTAGGGCTTGTTCCTGGCAAAACAAGCAACAGGATCTGTCTTTACAAGCCAAAGGCCAACCAGAGCAGCCTTTGGGTTATCTGGAGCTCTGATCACTCATGCTCTTCCTTGGGAAGTCAGGGAGCCCCAGAGAAAGCAGCACGCAAGACACCACAGCCTGTAAACTCCAGCTGGATGGACTCAATACTCACCAAGAGCCACATCTGGGGACATCTGGAGCTGGGACAAGCCCCCACCAGCCCTTGGTACTAGAAGGTTCCTGAGATGCTACAGCTTGAAGGTTCACACCATCCATCTTCGGGGTTCCAGAAACTCGTCAGGCACTCAGCAGAGGAGAGAGTCAGCTCCAGGCAGCACCACAGCTCTCACACCATTTAGCTCATGCCTTGGCACTGCCAGCTGCAGCCATCAATTTTCTGGGGGGCCTCAGCAACAGGAGCCCAGAAAAGCCCTGAGGGGGAAGAGCCAGGGACTATGAATAATGTGGGTGAAAACAAGAAGTGTAGGGAAGAAAAATCACAGGCAAATTTTCATCCCTTCACACTCCTCTGTGCAGTGGGAAGGGACAGAAACTCTTTTCAACCCAAAATAACTATGCTCCATTCCACTTCTGTGACTCAACTCCATGGTCCTAACTGAGACAAATAAACAAAGAAAAATGGGAGCATCCCAGAAGGAGAGAAACAGACATTAGGAACCACAGGCAGGAACTGGGGAGCCAGTGCATCACCAGTAATGGATCCCAAAATGCAGACACTTGTCTGAGCCTGAGTTTTATTATCACTTCTGCAAGGGTGGATGAACAGGGCTGAGGAAAGAAAAATAGATAGGAAAGAAGGACTGACCACAAGGATGGGCCCGGAACAGCAGTTGCAGCACGAGGGTGTAGGGACTTCCCTGACAAGGAAATATCACTACTGGGAGTAACTGGAAAAGGGAACTGGGGCCAGGCTGGCTGGAAAGCAGGGGCAGGAAGGATCAAAGCACTAGAGGAGAAAGGAGGACAAAGAGGGGGAGGCTGCAATGGCTGAGAGAGGGAGAGATGCATCAAGCAGCAGGGGAGCCTTCTCTCTGCCCACTGCGGTAATGGGGTCTTTGTTCTGCTCCTTTCATGTCCGCGCACATCCCGGCCCATGGGCAGCCGACAGGAGCTGAATCAATCATCCCCGGTCCCAGCGGAGGGCAGGGCATGATTGATTTGCTCTCCCTGATGCTTGGCTCTGAAAGGACACGCTCTCATTACGGTTTGTTTCTGGGTACGGTTCTTTACTCCAGGTCTAAATGCTGCAAAACCTCGCACCTCCACCACGGGATAATCGGTACCACGCTTTCCTTCCAACTCCCTGAGGAAGCTGTAAAAAAAAACAAAACAAAAAAACCAAAACAAAACAAAAAAAAACTGCATTAATAAAAACCCCAAGAAGACCTGTCCACCCAAATTTAAAACCTGCTGCTGAAACATAAAGCTGAGGCCGCAGCCATGGGTGATTTTAGTGCTCATCTGCTCCAAATTCCAGTCATGCTTGTCACACTCCCATAGCCTCTCTCTAATTGTCAGGCACAGCCCTTTGTGCTCCTAATCACCCCTGAAAAGGCCTGGCCCCTGCGATGGGGTGGGCACCCCGGGGTGGCTGCCGTGGGGCCGGGGGAAGCAGCCCCGCTCCTGCTCTGGCATGCTGCAGCTGCAGCTGCTCCCGGGGATGCTGCAGGGGACAGGGATGGCCCCTGGTGACCACAGCCAGAGCGAGACACCCTGCCCGAGGGCAAAAGCTGGGACACGGGGGCAGGTGGCTCTTGGATGCACAGTCGGGAGCAGAGAGGGGGTGGTGCCACCCAGCCCAGGTCCATCTGTGCCGCCAAGGGTGAGGCCAGACCTTCTGGCTGAGCTTATGCTGCTCTTTCCACAACGGGCAGCACTGCTGATGGGTCAAATACACATCTGTGGGAAAGGACAATCGATTTCAAGAAGTTTTTCCCCTCTTCAGTGAAGCTTAAGCATCCCACCGATTCCAGACATGGGTGGAGGCAATGTTAGCTGTTACCTGTTAGCTACCAGGACCATTGAAATATTAAGCAGACAGTTTATCTGCAGGATTTAATTATTCACCATTTTAAATTCTCCCCACCTACATGTTCACGTGCCCCTCAGCCACTTTGACTTTCAATCAAACCATCCACAACTATGTTATGTTCTCCCTTAAGCATTGCTCGTGGAAACATGGAAGGATTTTAGCTGGAAAAGGCCCTGAAGATCATGGAGCAATGAATGATGCTGCCCTCTAATCCATCACCTTGCTAGCTGAAATGCCTCCAATGAGGGGCCACTCAGCTGTGTAAAATGGACTGAGTGCTGTGGAGAATCTGGCAATTCAGAGCCAAACAAATTGCTTCCAAAAACAGTCCTGTACAAACCCAAATCTTCTGCATGGATTGGTTGGAAGAGAGAAGGAGTCCCAGAGAGAGGAGGCTTTCTTGATCAACTCATGTCAGAAGTGTCTGAGAAAACCAAAGTGTCTGAACTAGAGCCACAGAAAAATTAGGCAAAATAAGTCAGATTGAAGCATTTTAGAACCATCAGACACCGGGCACAAATTCTGATAGCAATGTCCTTCTGAGCAGGTCCTTACAACTACCCTGGTCTCTTTCTGGACAGAGAAAGAGAGGTGCTTGTCATACCAAGTCTGTGCTGATGCAATCTAGTTTAAGCACCCAGCACAAAGCATTCCCTGGTTTCAGCACCTGATGGGTTAAAAAAAGTGTTAGCACAGCCCAGGCTTCCACAGGCAGTTTGCAGCTTAGCTGTTAATTTGGGAATGTCTCAACTTCACCTCCAAGTTTTGAAACTTTGCCATGCCTTTTCATTAAGCTGTATTTTCCTTCTGGAAACTACCAGATATCGGTATCTCCAGATCTTTACAACAAAGCCCAAAGGGTTTTATACTCTTCAGTGAATGTTTCTAACTATTCCCAGCTCACTTTACTAGGAAAAGCTGCTTCTGCTGGCTGTATTTACTGCTCATATAGGCAATACATTTTCCAGATTCTTTCCACCTTCTTCCTTATTACTGGAGATGTGCTCCAACATGAGAACAGACTAAGCTGAAGCAGAGGAAATGCAGCCATGTTGGCCCAGTAGTTTTATAGCAGAAATTTCTTTGGAAATCAGCTCTGCACAGACAAAAGTAACTGGTTTTGTAACTGTTTAACTCCGGCCTTGCTTCTAATAGCAGCATCCAGTGGATGCCATAAATCTCAAGAAGTAAAATTCCTACTTTTCCTACAAAGAAAAAAAAAGGGGGAAAAAAGGAAAAAAATATAATATTATAATACTAATGAAGACATTATTCTGATTTCATCTTGTACTCTATGACAAAGTGGAGCAAGGGCCAGCTGCTCCCAGAAGGGTATCCCCAAGACCAAAGGAGACACAGCAAGACATCAGCTACAACACACCTTTGAAACACCATCCTAAACACAACTCTGAAGTCACTGCTTCCAGACATAGATTTTCAGTCACCTTTAGCACAGCTTTCCTCCCTCTTTCTCTGTCTGCTTTGTCCTTGCTCCAGTAGAGCTACCCAGCTTTGTACCAGTTCAGATCTAGGCTATCCCATCCTAGATCTCCTGGGATTTATGCTGGTCTAGAAACCACAAATAACACCAGGGAACAGTTCCTACTGCACCAAGTTCTACACAAACATGAAGTAAGAGATAATATCTGAAGAAGGTCACTAAAAGGAAAAGGCCCCTCACTATACACTGAGGATCTGGAGCGTGTCCAGAGGAGGGAATGGTGCTGGGGAAGGTTCTGGAGCACAAGTCTGATGAGGACCATCTAAGGGAGCTGGAAGGGCTCAGCCTGGAGAAAAGGAGGCTTCAGGGACAGGGTGGGGTTGGGACTTTCTCACTCTCTTACAATTCCCTGACAGGAGGGTGCAGCCAGGTCAGTGTTGTTCTCTTCTCCCAAGGAGCAATGGGACAATAGGAAATGTCCATGAGTTGCACCAGGTGAGATTTAGATTGGATGGCAGGAAAAATTTCTGCACTGGAAGGGTTGTCAGGCATTGGAACTGGTTGCCCAATGAAGTGGTAGAGTCACCATCTCTGGGGTTATTTAAAAGCCATGTGGATTGGCACTTGGGGACATTGTTTAGTGGTGAATATGGTGGTACTGCATTAACGATTGGACTTGATGGTTTTGGAGTTCCTTTCCAACCTTAAGGATTCTAAGATTCCATGATTCTAAATGAAACAGGGAATGACACCACAGTGACATGGAGATGTCTGATGGAACGTGGCAGAGTGTTGCAGGTTGGGTGTCTGAACACCACACACTGATTTTGCTTTTACAGCATTGCTTAGGCTTGTATTTCCACCCTAATGTACTAAACCCTTCTGTGGCTAAGCTCACCCAATTTAAGAACACAAATAACCTCAAAAAGCCCCATTTGGAAAACCTCTGTTCCTTGGGGAACCAGTGACAGTTCAATGATGTTGCTCTAAATTCTCCTCTGAGCAAACCAATCACTGCCATGAAATTGTTACCCTCTCTTTCCTGTCTTTCCTGCCTGTTCCTCATTTGACAATTTTCACAGTGACAGTCATCATTGTATAATGTGTATGTGTATAATATAATCAGAAAGCTGATTCTGGCTTCAAGCCATTCCAGAAAAAAAAAAAAAAAATCACAGCACCCCATGTTAAAATGCAGCCCCTGTCCTGCACCTTCCTGCTAGGTAACTTTCTCCTCCACTCCATGTTTTTGGGTTTAGAGGGTTTAGGGTTTTTTGTGATTTTTTGTTTTGTTTTGGGTTTGGTTTGGGTTTTTTTTTGTACTATCACATTATTCCATGTTGCAATAGTAAAACCACATTATAAAAGCAGCTGATATTGAGCTAATTTTATCACAGGGCTAGTAATAAAGTTTAACACCAACTATAATATTGTTGTACACCAGAAATATTGCAGCAGAACTGTAATATCCTGTTAAATTCATTTTCCATCCAACATCACAAGATCTGTTGAAAGATGTTAGGGGTGAAAGGTTTGTAGATTTTTAATTTTCTTCTTTTTTTTTTGGCTTTATTTTTGAAAGACACTATAAACGTTTAAATTTCATAAAAATATACATCACAGGTTTGGCAGTAATTGTTCTAGTGACACATCTAAAGTCTTCATTGTCTGAAAAGTAATGTATGGCCAGTAGCTACCCTGCAAAGCAAAATACATCATTAGAACCAGCTCATAGAAAGGAAGAGGTACTGTTAACATGGCCCCCATTACTGCAGCATCTTTTCCCCTCCTAATGCTTTATATATTTATTCTTAGGCACCCCAGGGAATTAGATGCAATTATCCTTTTCTTCTTGGGCAGAGAAATGGGTAAAATGTTAAGCAGCTTGCCCCAGGTGACACAAAAAATTTTATGATCCTTCATGGGTCTGAATCAGCATCCCTGGCACAGCAGCCAGGCTCCCATGGGAGGAGAACATGGGTGACTGAAAATTCTTCTTCCTGCCATCAGCCCTGTCTGAGAACACCAGCCACTTTCTACTGCCTCCAAGGAAGGTCCCAGCCACCTATAGGAACGCACAGGATTAATTAAAAGCATTCTTTTAAACCAATTAACTTACACTGGTAGAAACCCTCGTGTAGATACTCTCAGTGGATTTAAACCTATTTTTTTAAAATTCAGTTTAACTTGAGGCTCTGCATTTGCCAGCTGTGTCCCCAGCATCTTCTGCATCTTTTCAACTGCTCCTGTTTTTAAACTAATTTTAATTAAGCGCACGCACTCTGTGTGGTCAGATCCCAAAGGGACTGCAGGAAGGCAGGCAAAGACACTGGGAAAAAAGATTACAAGTTGGTTCAAGGCATGAACCAACAGCCTAGCTCTTGGCAGGTACCAGCTATTTTAAGTTCAGTGCATTTGGACAGTGAGACCCCAGCCCTGTCCTGATGAACTTATGGTCTCCATAGGAATTAATCTACTCCTTCAAGACTGCATTTGTCCAAAGTGAAAACAGGACATAAGATATGAATGATGGTGAGCAGTTTGCTACAGAAAATCAGCAACAAGCAGGAGACTTGATGTCCCCCAATGGTCAGTGCTGCTGCTCTCAGCCTTCCTCCAGAGCAGGGCTAGAGGTGACCTGGGGACAACTCAGCTCAAGGCTGGGCTTTTCAAGGTGATCCAGCACGGAAACCAAAATATGTAAGTATGCCTGGCATGGAGTCAGCCCCAAAGGCACAGTATTTATGGGAACTGTCCATGTCTCTAAACAAGCTAAAAACCACAGAGGGATGGAGAACTGTGGATTTCATTGACCATTCTCTGATCTAAACACACGCACTACACATCAAGCAAGATACTTCAGGAAATATTTTTAAACACGTTCTGACCTCATTAAGAAAAAATTGGAGGACAAAATACCACTTACCCATAAACCTTTTCTCTTTTTAAAAGATCATTCAGTATTGGGCTTTTTAAAAATTCGTTAATGTACGTGCCAAAGAGACAGTGTAGAAGTGTAGAAGGCTCCAGTCCTTCCTGAGCTCTAACCAGCTGTTTTCCATCTCACTTTAACTAGCTGAATACTCCCAGAGATTTCCTTTTGTGGATTTTAAGCCCCCCAAATCTACAACTCAGCATAGCTGCCTGTATGGCAATTCTGGTTAGCACAAAACAGCAATGACAACACAACCCTTTTCAGATAGGATCTTCCTAGAGTTACCAAGCATTTTCTTAAGACTTCATCCTCAAAATACCTTTAAAAATAACTTCTGCAGTATTGGGCCATTTGTGCTGTGATTGTGATCAACTTGAATAGCTACAGGGAACAGCCTCCAGGACAGTGTTGTGTGCATGCGTGTACAAGCATCAAAGCCACAATCCGTGGCCAATATGTCCTGCTGCCTAAAATAATTTTGCACTTCTAGCAGGACCTGTAGCCTTCACAGGAGCTTCTTTTTAGGCCATTGAGGCTGTAAGGGGAAAAAAAAATAAGTCACTTGACATCCAATATGAGAGGCTTTTCATTGTTCATTAATTGCCCCAAAAACTAGGAAACTTGTCAAAGTGTTAATAAAAAAGGGTAAGCAAAATATTTAAGGGCCCATGAAAAGCTGGAAGAAGGAGGAGAATCAGAAAAAAAGAGGTCATGTGTATTACAAGAAAACCAGATACCAAGAAAGTTTTCAGAGACCAGGTGGCAATATATTAGTGGCAGAATTTCTCATGGCTATTTTCCAACAGCAGCCCAGGAAAATGAGAATCTGTTAGGTGGGAAAACACCAACCACACAGGAGCTTCATTGGAAGGGGAGGGCACAGGGGCAGCAGGAGTGAGGGGTGAAGGCAGCTGGTGAATGTTTGTAGGAGACCTCTGGGAAGGAGGTGGAGGACCAGCAGCCTCCAACAAAATGTGACAAGAGTCAGGATGTCAGGGAAAGGTTTCCCGGTGAAGGGATTTCCTGCCTTCTCACTTTGTAATGCAGCGACAATTGTATGTGAAAAGGACCTTCCTGAATTGCTACAGGTTTATGTGTGTTCTGCAAAGGTGAAAATAACATCATAAAGGGGACATGGCTAGAAATAAGTCCATTTTAAGCATCATAATACTGTTGTGTATTGGCAATGGAACCTATTCTTTTCTTTCCTTTTTCTCCGTGTTTACTCTTCTACTAGTATAATCCATTACTTAATTTGTCTTAAACTACCTTTGATTTGCACATATTTAAATGAGTAAGACCTTTTACATTACTCCCTACAGAGGAGCAGTAGTGATTTACACCTGCTAAAAATTTTGATCATACCCATAAGGGTAAAGTCAATCCTGCTTGAGGATGGCTGTGTGTTATCCTAGAGTGCAGCCCAAGGGAGGTTTTTAAAAAAAGAATATGAGCCTGTGAAGCCAAGGCCAGAAGAGACTGATAAAATCAGTTTATCTACCAAATAGCATAGATTTCTAGAAATGCTCCAAAATAAGTGTCTTAGGACTGCAACAAACATCTGTACTGGAGCTGGAAAGTGAACCCAAACACACAAGTCCCACTGCAGCAGCTGACCTGCAAGGCCACAGTTCAATTCTCCTGGGTGGAAGCAAGTCAGGCATTTTCTTTATATCTCATTGAGGGACCATTTGCTTTTCCTGTGTCTCACATGACTGACCTGGGACCATGCCCTCAAGCAAGCAGCAGAACAAATCACAGAGCAAAAATTGCCTGAAAAACTTGTGCAGGTGGCTAATGAAAAGCTCAGCTGACAACTCTTCTCTGCAAGAAGATGATGATTCTTCTGAAAGCAGAATCATCACTTCTGATGGCATATCCCATTTCTTCCTCAATGCAACAAAACAATGCAAAACTACTATCTGGGTAGTTAAATTCATGCTGCTCTTTTCTGAATAATTTATTTGTAAGGTTTCACACTGTACTGCCACCAGACAAGTAAATGTTGGGGTTTTTCAAAATAATATTTACTTCTCTGTTCTTTAGTTACCAGAAGGCAGTTTCTAAGTTGCCTTGATAATATGTTCTCTTCTGCCTCCTTCAGCTGCAAACCCATGCCCTTTCCCTTTGCTTATTCCAACCCATCTTTTCCATTTGGTTTTTTGCTTCTCATCAGTTTGTGTGGATGGTGCCTTAACCTGAGAGGTTCACCAGTTCTGGTCTAAATGCCTTAAGTGGCTTTTGAAAGTCAAATCAACTGACTGTGCACATGAGCAGAAGAGCCTCAGCAAAAAGGCAAGAGTGAATTGTGACAAATAAGGAAGAAAATCCCTTATCCAGTGTAAGGTCCTGCCATTCCCTCTGGCTCCAGATACAACCATGGAGCAGAGGAAGCTGGGCCCCACTCAGACTCGGTGCTGAGTTTTCTAGACCAAGATCCCACCGGGAGAATGCAGAACTTAATTTATCTTTCATGTTTACCAAGCTGTCTTCTGGGGACATCCATAATGATTCTGTTTTTATCTGGTACCCGAGGAGGACAAAGGCGCAGTGACGTGAAGGAAGATACATTAGCTGTCAGCAGACAGGTAACACATCTTGCTAACATACTCTGTTCCATTTTCCCACCAATAGCCTGAAGCAGTGTTTTCCTTTTAAAAATATCCTATCAGCTCTGACAGATGGATTAAGGCTTAAAAGCATCAATATTTTGGGAAAGTAGTACCTGCTAGCAGGCTGGATATAGGTTTGTCATTCAAGAGGTTTTATATTTCCTATTAGGTCCCTTTCCTGAAAAGCAGCAACCATTTATTTTAAACTTTACTTACTGGTAGGGTAAACTTTACTTACTGGGAGGGTTTTTTTTACTGTGGGTTTTGTCTTTCCTGGTTTTTGGTTGCTCTTTGAGTTTTGGTTTTTTTGGGTTTTTGGGGGTTTTTTGTTTGTTTAGGTTTTTTTTTTTTTTTTGTGAGGGAGTAGGGTTTGTTTTGATTTCTTCAGTGGACACATCATCTGTCAGCAGTGGGGAAGAGTGGGAGTGCTTTTCCTTGACTGTCATGAAAGGTGACCAGTAAAAACTGCTATTTCTCTTGCTCAAAGTGGATTACCAGAAAGTTGTTGCAAGAAGAAAAAGAAAAAGAAAAAGAAAAAGAAAAAGAAAAAGAAAAAGAAAAAGAAAAAGAAAAAGAAAAAGAAAAAGAAAAAGAAAAAGAAAAAGAAAAAGAAAAAGCATCTCAGACACAGATCTAAAGACTTCTCATAACTTTTATTCCTCACACAGCAAAGGCTGAATCAGTCTTGTTGTTCACATTCCCCACCTTACTTCAGACAGGCTGTTTTGCTTATCTGGCATTTTGGCTCAGATGCATCCCACCTGACAGCAGCCAAAGACACTGAAGTTGGGATTGTCGTTATCTGGGTACCAGCTACAGTCACAGAGAAGAGAGAGACACCTCAGGAGAGGGATTCACATCTGAGGAGGGTGAATCATTCTCTCAAGATGCCAGCATTTCTCCATTTCTCAAGATGCTGCTGGCACAAACAGCAGTAAGTCAGTACAATGAGGCTTCTAATTTTGGAGCCTTGGTGAAGCGCCTGAAGTTTGATGAGTGAATCGAGACCGTGGTGAATCTCCCTCTCATCATATCTGCAGCTTGATGGAAAGGAAGATATCAAAGATATTCACCCCTTTGTCACACAGGACTCTTGTGAAAGGAGATGAGAACAGAGAATTCACAGAGGAAAAGGAATTCACAAAGAGAAGAGAAATGTGGAGGTTTCCGAGGGGAAGTGAGGAAATGTATCCCACTTTTGCCTTCTGGCTTTGTGAGCTGAGTTACACGGCTTCTTGTCTATGCCACCTCCACAGCCAGAAGGCTGCTCAAATACAGGATTTGATTCTGGCCCAAAGCTCAGGCAGGAGCCTAGCTAGGGATTTGCACACAGTTTCCATCTGCTCCCCAGCTATTCCTCTCCAATAACTCGTGCAGATGAATGGTGGCTGCTCTGGGAAGGACAGTGACCTGAGCCCAGAGCTCAAAGTGGCTGAATATATTCACTAGAAGATAGAGAAACATCAGCAACCTCAGTGCAATTCCAGAGAAATGTTTCATTTCAGGAGATTTTTTGATGTGCAATATTTTCTTATGCCTAAGTGCTGTGTGCAAGGAGTTAAAAGAAATGGAACATTTTTTGGCTCAAAACAGCAGTAGGAGGTGGAAAAGTAGAGTCAAGTTAGGAGCACAGCATTTAACAGATCAGCAATGTGATCTCATCTGAAGACCCTGACTCCAGAATGTCCTGGCAGCATTCTTTTGCATTAGTCTTTTTCCAGTCTTGAGAAACCAACATATGATCCCTCAGATATCTCCACCCTGTGACCCCAAATCCAAACCCATCTCTACAAGGCACAGTAGACCCAGGAAATCCATCCCCAGTGGAAGGACTGAATAAAGGGTCCTTCCCAGGGATCAGCTTTTGAGTTGCAGCTCTCTGTGGCCTTGTCTGGAACAGTTTCAGCTCTGTCACTTCTGAACCCCAAAGAATCATCAGGGAGTTGCTATCAAGGAGGCACTTGACAGAAACATTTTCTGAGGGTGTTCAATTTTCCCAGCTCAGTCATTCTGGGATGTGGCTATGCAGGCACTACTGGTGCAGTTCTGCTCTCTGTCAACTGCCTTGGGGGCATAGTGACTTCCCAACATCCCGTTTTCCTACCATTCTGAATGCAGAAGTTCATTTTATCAGGTCCAGAATGCTCAGACCTTGCACACCTTTGAAATGGAGGTGAGAAAAGAACAACTCTTTTGTTTCTTCTTTCTCACTGATTTTGGCAGAGGTATTCTTGTGAGCATCAGGTTGACTCATTCAGGGTCTATGAGAGCCATGAAGCATCTGAGTATGGCCTGAAGACAGTCACACCAGTTGCCTCCAGGCAATCCCTGAGAGCATTCAGCCCACTGAAGATAGAAATCACCTTTATATAATCTCAATTCTTCATAAAGAAACTTCAGAGCAACTTCACTGTGGTGGGACACAAACAAGATACAAGGAGGGTGCTGGTGCCATGGTGGAATACTCCATGTTTCAGGTCACAGCAGGGCCTGTTACTGAGGGCTAAACCTTCATTTCCCACCTTTCCTTATCCAGCACTTGTAAATCAGACAGCTCCAGAGCCACATCTTGAAAAAGAAAATCCAGTGTCCAGACTGAACGTGGGAGGCAGGAAAGCATCCTGGAGCCCATATTCAGAATAGGAGGACATGGAACTCCTGGAGTGCAGTTACTCCAAGGAGGGCTCCCAAGTGTCTTGTTTTGCATGTCTCCAACCTGGGGGTGACTATAATTATCAGTGTTGCTTGGTGGTGAGGAACCCAGAGAAACAAGAATTTACAGCGAGACTGAGCACCACCCACTGCCCCTGGAGAGCATTTCCATGAGTAACCATCGAATAGCAGAGGGTCTTCTGCAGAATGAACCTCACAGCCTGGCCCTGAGAATCATTTTAAGCCTTTAAAAGGTCCTCTATAAACCATCCTCAATCATTCCTCTGCTCACAGGCACGCACACTGAGAGTTCTGCCTTGCACCTGATGGCTTCCCTGTTGATGTTTGCCAAATTAAAAATAATGTGTGTGATGCACTGTGTCACATCCATGTCCATGTGTGCAATAACAAAGCAACACAGACACCATAATAGACAGTTTGCTCAACACACTGTAATAAGATCAGATAGTTTCAGTACCTTTTTGGGGGCCGTTTTTCACCCAAGTGACATGCTTATCCGTTTTGGTATATAAACTTCTACAAGGTCATCTAGGATGTTGTGTTTTACCTTGATTGATAGCACAGTGCAAGGAACTGTGACTGATCCATGCAATTGTGTCTCAACCCATTTTTCTCCAGATCTCTAAGGGCTGAAATCCCTCATTTAAAAAAAAACAAAAAAAACCAAAAAAACCACCCAAAAAACCATCAAAGCAAACAAAATAAAGGGCCCACCCTGATCCAAAAGTCTAGAGCAGTCAAAGCTGAAGTACCCATCCTGTCTGTTAATAACTTTCAAAAGTTTTTACAGCAAGATTTGGAATGTGACAGTAAAATTCTGCAACATGCACATGGTGTGGGAGGAATAGAAATTACATTCAGAGTTTGAGTCTGGAAATTTGTGCCTGAACAGGGAAAAGCAAGGGATGTGTTTAATCAGCAGGCTCAAGCATCCCCTTCTTGTAAGACAGAAAAAGACAGCACTTAAACTTGATAACTCCTTGGAAATAGCAAGCGAGGAACACGGATCGGACGTCAGCAATGCTCACTGGGGAGAAGAAACACAAAATGGAGTTAGAATTAACACATCCTTTACACAGTGCATTGCAGAGCAGTTTGTTTGGTGATTTCCCTCCCTGCCCTCGTAGCTGGGTTACCAATGCCCCATCCCAGTGCCCTGCAGTGCAGCCTTTTATATTCCATGTGTCTGATTCACCAGGGAGGCTGGGACATTCAGCTGACAGTGGGGTTCCCCAGGTGGGAGCAGTTTGATGCTCCTCAAACTCTTAGTAATAGAGCAGCATTGTAATGGGAAGGAGAAAGGAAACTGAACCACAGAAAAGAGGAAATCTTTGTTCAATATCCTTTAGCAAAGCCAGGAACTGCAGACAGTTGTCTGCCCAGTGGCAGAAGTCATTCAAGCAAGGTTGGGTTTGTGTCCTGCCAGGTTACTGCAACAAAAACCAAGGAGAAAGGCACATCTGGGTTTTCTCTTAAATCCAAACAAAGAACTAGAAAATTCACTCTCTCCAAGTGGATATCAGGGCAGGATTGAACTCTTCCCAAAGAGTAAACCCCCCTCACCAATCACCAGCCCCTCTCTTTCCCTTCAGTGCTGGGACTCTCCCAAGCCTTGGGGACCAGGACCCAGATGTTTCATCTGATTCCCAGGCATCACTGTGGTTTCATATAAAAAGTATAGACACTCATCCTGCCAGAGCTCCCAGACAGTGCCAAACACTTTCCCAAGCTGACACCTGCTGATACCAGTGCAGTCACGAGTGGGTATGGAGGAATGAAGCCACCTCAGGGACCAGGGACTCTGGGCAGTGCTGTCAGCCCACCCTCATAACAGGGTTTTGCCAGGTGCACATCAACTCTGGATCAGTCAGAAAACTGAGGCTGACACTTCTGTAAGTAGCAATCTTCATCTGCAGACCTCTTCAGTGAGCTTCTGAAAATATTCATGCCTCATCCACATCAGGCAAAGCTCTGCGTTTCGTCTCTTGCTCCAGTTGCCCACATTGGGTTAGCAAAGGTTGGAGGATTTTGTGCATCCTGATCTCTAGGCACAGCAACAAAAAATGGTGACCAGTAGATAGCAGGTCTTTTCTTTTGGCACTAGAAATACAGCCATTCCAACAATGCTATCCACAGCACAAGTGTTCTGGAAAGTGTTCCCAGCACAGGCAGGGCTGGTAGACTTGGAGTTTAAAGGCCACAGGAATCAATCTGAACATCTCACACAACCTTACTGTGACAGACCCAGAAACATGCCCCAGGCTTCTTGCATCAAACACTCACACCTAGTGATTGAGCCAGAGCTCTTTTTCTCAAAAGGCACCCAAACCTTCATTAATGTTGTTAATTAACTTTGTTTCAAAAGGGACTGGTACCCTCTTTGACTGATCTCATGCTAACTGTTAATTTTAGGCTACGAATGGTTACTGAACTTCCTCCTCATACAAACAGGGGCTCCCCAGGAAGGATGGCTTTCAACTGGGATACAGCATGTTATCAAAGGGAGAATTTCCTCTCTCTCTGTCTCACAACAGGGAGAAACGAGGCTCTGACTACAGCAGTGTCACTCACTGAGACGACAGGTTAGGATAACTGTGTATTATTGCAGACTGCAAGATGGTAAAATATATGCAAGCCATCTTCCAAATCTCAGGATGTATATTACTGTTTTCCCTTAAGGAAAAAAACTCCCATGTAAAACCCAGATATATTCACTTTGGGTACCATGTTCTGATCTCACTCCTTTGAAATTACTTCAGCGTGGCTCTTACAGCTTAGGGCCAGCAGCAGCAGAGCCCCAGACCAGCCCTTAGTTTTTTAAACCATGATTTATTTGACTGGTTTGAATCCTTTGTTGAAGGAGTCATGTGAGCACCTTGCATCTTCAAATCAGTGTGACTATGCCCACCCTCACAATCCTGTGCAAAGACAGAAAGTTAATTAAACATGTGTTTAATTTATAAATGTTATCCCTTCTGGGGAGCAGAGTACAACTCCAGCTAAAAGGCAATGCTGTGTTGATTTTACTTCTTCATTGGCTGTTCCCAGCCTGCAGTGGTTTATGGATATAAATAATGTTTCAGAGTAGGGAATGGTTGTGGTGGAAACTAAGCCCAACGTTTGAATAAGCCATGAAGAAAGAGTAACTTGAATCATGCAATGATTTCTAGGAAGCTGAAACAATTAATTCTTTCATGGGTAGAATATAAGCCAAAAAAATAAAGCTTCAGTGTCCCATGGTGACAGCAAAATTTAAAAGTATGGTATTAAAGAAGGCAGAATTCCCCACTAGTATATGAAAACAATGTTCTCATTTAGGCCAGTAGAAATCTGGACTAGTTCCACTTGGATCATTGAGTTTGCCCTGGATTTACCCCAGGGTAAATGAGAACAGAAGACAATCCTCCCAGGTTTTCTACCAGGGCCATACTCCAAGAAGCTGATACCCACACAGCTCCAAGGCAGGACTTCTTCATCACCACTGGTATCTGTGTGGATCAAAATATTTGTGCTCTCTACTGTCTTCCACTTTTGAGAGGGCTCCTTTCTAAAAGCACCCCCACTCCAGCTCAGCCCCTGTAATGTTCCCAGCTGCTTGGGAAAGCTCAGATCTAATCCTGAATAATTGCAAGTATTTGTCATAGGGAAAAAAAAAAATCTGAAGACATGTGCACCTAGGTTGTTGTGGGAGACTGCACCACAGACAACTGGTATCCTTGGTAAAATGTACACCATTTCTGAGTAAGGATGTTTATCATTTAAAACACAACTATTTTTTTAAAAAAGAGACATTAAAACAGATAGAGTTTCACAATGTTTCACAAGAAATGTAACCACCAGTATTTCAGTTGCTGTTAATAACTCTACTACCTTCAGCTACTCATGAATCTATGAGAACAAAGAGATGTTTGCATGTCCCATACCTGACACAGGGAATGGAACCCACCTAGAAGGTTCCTGAGACAAGGACCATCCTTCCATACTGTACCAGAGGAGGATCAGTCTCTAATCCAAGTGCCAAAGGGCTGGACTAACACAGAGGTGTAGCATAATAACACAGCAATCTCTTTTACCACAGTGCTGGTGACATCCCTTGAGAGCTTCAGGAAATAATGGCAAGATCCCAGAGACCAGGCAAAAGGGTGTGCCTTAAGATGACTACAATCTGTTATTTGGATTGATAATAGGCAGGTCATTAAGTTGTTTTCTGTTATTTTGAGTAGAGCTTTATTTTCTACCTAAACTGTCCTCACTTCATTTACACCCTTTTTCAGCAGAACACTTGCAAGCTTAAATTTAAACATGAGTATGAACCCAATCAACATATCTCCTCTGGCTGCTAAGAGAAGCCCCCAGGCTATTTAAAAAATCACACTGTACTCACAGAGATTTTGTGGTGTTGACTCAGACAGTGCCAGAGCACATTTTCTAAGGGGTGCAGTGTAGGCACCACATTTGGCTTCAGCTGGATTCAAGAAGAGTTTTGTGCTGGTGCTATTGGGATCCTGAGCAGAGCTGAGGGAGGAAGCCAGGTAAGTAAACTCAGACCTGGCTGACACACTTTGCACCCACAAAGGGAACCTTGGTTAGATTCATGCTACAAAGCCAACCCAGCTGCTGCTCAAAATTCAGCCTAATGTTTGTTCTACATTCCCACAGGTAATATCCCCCTAGCAGTGGTTTATATTACTGTAAGGAAAGGATTTTAAACACTTTAATGGCCTGCTTTACACCCATCCTCGCCTTCAGTGGGTGCAAATAATTGCTGGTGCAATTTTGTACCCCCAGTTATTTGCAGTTTTGGTGCATGTCACTGACGTGTCTAACTAGCTGGTAAGATCTGTGGGTGCAATCAGATGCTGTAATTAGAAGTTTAAATGACATGAACTGCACCCACACATAACTGCTAGAGCAAAATTGTATCCATAACATCTTGGAAGTAACAAAGAGAGGAAGGACTCAGAAATTTGTCCCTGCAAATGTTAATTTGCATGGCAATGGAGCTCGAACCTATTTGGCAAATACACTTTCATTACACAAGATTTAAGCCAATTGTTTCTAAACAACCTGAGAGTGTTCAGATGCTCAGCATTAGACACAGCATCTTAAAAATTATACTAGGCTGCTGAACTAGGGCAAGGAACTTTTCTCTTGAGTTAGGTAACACACAATTCACATCTTCATTACTGCCTGAGCCGTGGTTGGGGTAAGCAAGAGCCTTTGCTTGCCATGACAGATTTTCACAGTGATTTCTCAAGGCTGCAGCACAGAGTAAATGTGTTTCGTATTTCATAATCAGCAAATGGTGTGCAACAAATAAGAAGGTTCTTGCTTTGGAGTTTCTCTTGACACCATAATCATTTAATATACAATTATATATTACAGCCTACTGCAAGGCAGGAATTTTAAACTGACACCTCTTTGTAGGCATTATGCAAAGTTTTGGGAACCTCAGAGGAGTTTTCAGTGGTTTTACTGGGAAGAGACAGATGCATCTTGATGCCAAATCAGAATCATTGGTGTTTTTCTTATTTTTCTGCTGTTTTAGCCCGAAGGCCCTGTTTAACTATCCCTGTGCACTACAGTGTGTGCCACACAACTGGAAATATTTCTTCAGGCTGTTTGTTATTTCTCCCTCTCTTCTGGCCAAGGGAGACTGAGAGAAAAACTGAACCGAGACTGAACAAGCCAAAAGGAAAACTCAACAGATGGGAATACAGAGGGATAAAACAAAAATGCTGAGAGACCACATCCTTTCATCTCTGCCCCAGCATTCTGACTCATCAGAGCAGCCTTTCCACTTGCTGGGAGAGGGAAGCATGAGGAGACCATGGCAGAGAAACACAGCTTGGGCTTCTTGCTGTGCCTTGGGGTGATCCACCTCCCCAGGCTTGGAAGTTGTGTTTGGCCTGCTGAGGACAGGAGAGCAGTTTTCAAACAAGGAACATCATTTTACCTCTTGAGGAGAGCCAAAATCCAGAGGTGTCTACTCTGAACTATACCCAGTCTCCCCAGAGTCATGTTGCACTTTAGCCAACCTGTGCCTACTTCAGCTGGGGATATTCCCACTCCCAAGCATCACAAGAAGGTGCCCATCCTGAGTTCAGGAAGTTTTCTTTTCACCAGACCCTATCAAGCATCACACGCCTCAGCTTGACAGCCAGCTCCTGCTGTGCACAGACCATGGCAGCCTCTTGCTGTGTCCAGCTTGGCTCCCCACCTCCTGTCTCTGCTTCAAATGCTTTGCAGCTGACCCTAGAAGAAACAAGCCCAAATCCCAGCTACCCCAGAAGCAATCCCTGGAGAGCAGGGCTGGCTAATGGCAAACAGCTGCAGCTGTTAATGTTATCTCAGGGATCTGGGCTTTAGCTGTGAAGGTCTCAGGTTCAGGTCCTGTTGACAGATCATAAGATTGATACTGATGATCTCTCCTAGCAAAATACAGTGGGGATCACCTTCTGGAAGCCCCAGGTGCCTGGGAGCAGGCAGCAGGTGATGTCTAGAGCACCATGTCGTCCTGGATAAACAGAAAGATGCTCTGGTGGCTCTGAATTGTTTTTCTCCTTTTTTTTTTTCCTCTCTGATAGACTTTTCTCCAATTATCACACACTGTGGCTGTCCATAGACTGACTATTTCACACCATCTGAATCAAGTGTCTGCTCTCTGTCAGGTGTACAGGATTTCCATATGCCCTGGTTGCTTCTACTGCCATCTCTTCTCTTGAACCTGGGGAGTTGTTGGCTGTGTTATCCAAACCATCCCTCTCAGCCTATCAAACCCCCCAGCTAACAGAGCAGAGGAATCCAAGCAGAGATTACAAAATGGCAGGTTCCTGGAGCAGTCTTGGTGATGAGCAGCACTCAGCCATAGCCCTGGATTTCCAGGATGCAGAGTAAAGCAGAGTCCACATTGCTGATGGGTAACTCAAAAGTGGGGTAAATGATCTCACCAAAGCAAAACTGTTAAGGTGTAATTATTAGATAACACTAGCTGAGTTTGTCAAAGAACTGGAGAGCTCTTGGCCCAGCTTGCCATGGACATCTGGCTGATAGTGCTGCCTTGATAATGCCAATCTTCACCTCCATCCTCTGGGACATAGGAGAGGCCAGAAGAGCCATCATCCATACATGAGGTTTGGCTGTGGTGATAAGGGAGCCACTGTAGCCATGAATAATCTGTTTTCCACAGTTTCCACAACCCACACGGTGTGAAAAGCTGGACAAGGATTTGTAAATGAATTGAGCCCAAGAGTAATTACACGTTCCTGCAGATTACTTGGTGCCGTAATTGCACTTAGTATTTACCATGTGACCTAAGCCAGAAATAATCATGTATTTACTTTATATTTATATTGTAACGTGCCATGTACTGTAATTATACTGCCACTCCATGGTACTTAACACATCATTGAATGTTCCACAATTATCATGTTAGTAAATAGCACTTACCGAGATTTGTGGCCTGTAATTTCCAGCATTACCTGCTAAAGATTTATTGTAGGAATGTCAAAAAAATGTTTCTTGACAATGCCATTTCATGTAAAAAATGACAAGTCCTAGAACCAATAGGAATCAATTTTAAAAATTTCAAAATTTGAAAATACAAAAGGAAATCTAGATTTGAAATTAAGGGATTTTCCAGTAAAGTAATGATCACTTCCATGAAGAATTCTCCAAATTCTTCTGCTTGAGATTCCAGAATATTATAAGTGCAAACTGTCAAATTTATGTAATTAAATGAAAGAATTAAATCCACCTTGAAACTCTTAAAGAAAAATGTTTTGGAAGAAGTTAATATCCATTTGACCTCTCATTTAATTCTGATTAAATCTCCAAGTGGCTAAAACTAAACCTTGGATTTTCTGAATGGATTTATGCTTTCATATACATTTGGTCATAGAAGTATTCTCTGCTGTTTCAGTAGAGTTACTCATGTGAATAAAGTCAAGCATGTGCTTTGCTGTTGCTTTAGTGTTCTAAAATCTACGTGTGAAAGTCTTAAGTTGTTGGTCAAAGTAGGATCATTTAAATAGGAATGATTTAGAATAGAATCAAATTTTCATGATTTCTCCTTCAATGGGACTTTTCCATACTGTAACACATATGGGTGCCTGGATATCACTTAACTCTTGCAAAAAAAAAAAAATCAATAAAGACTGAAGATTTCCAGCTCATGTCAATCCCCATATGAAAAACATCACAAAACCTTTAAAGAAACCACCCCAAGCTTCCCTTCCTTCCTTATGTATTCTGTGTTGATTACAAGCCCCATAGAATGGTATCTAATGTAGCGATCCAAACCTGGAATTAGGAATACTTTCTCTTGCTCCTCAGACTCAAGAGCTTGGACAAGCCATTGTGTTCAGACTGAAGGAATGAAATCCTGGCTGCACATGTAGTCAGCAGCTCTTCTGCTGAACCCTCTGAAGACTAGGTTATTCCCCCAAAACCTCAGCGCTTATTTCAGCCTTGATCTGCCCAATATATACAAATGAGCTTAACTTTAAACACTGATAGTACCATTTACCTCATTAACTAGAGCCAGATGAATAATTCATAGTGCATATTTTATCGAATGAATCTCACTTCTTTTTGTGTTTGTGAATTGTCTGCAAATAGATTCTTGATTGGACTCTTCATCTAAAATTATTTGCAGATTTTTTCGGTGAATCATAATCAGTCTGCAGATCATTTGTGAGCCCTACACAGCGAGCAGTCACAGTTTGCAGCTCATGCTGTGTGGGTTCACTGTAGGAACGTCAAGGTAACACTCCTGTTCCCTCCCTGGAAAGCCTTATGCAACCAACCAACAGCAGGATGGATTTCAAACAGCACATACGAGCGTAAAACTTGGGAATTCACACCCTTGCTGAGTGTTGCTGTCAAATTCAGAATCTTTCCTCTGTGGAGGGTCCAACAGTGCTACAGAAAGGTAAATATCAAAGCTGCCCATGAACCTGTGGCAAATCTGAAAGCTTGGAAACACAGGCAAAGGTCCTGGAGGGTGACAAGTTTCAGCCTAACAGCTCGTCCATGATAGATACCCCTGTGAATGATCTCAGGCTGAGGAGACCCAGATAAATTGAGCCTCTCCTCAAAGGAGGTTAAACTTCCAGATCACTTTGTTCTCACTGTGGGCTAAGAGTTCTTCTGTGGATGCAAATTAGTGACAACAGGGTGAGTTCTTCCTGTGTCTGAGGCTGGAAAGGGTTTTTTTCCAGCTAGCTGCCCTATTTGCCGTGAAGAAGATCTCAAGGCTGGCAAAGTGTCCTCTGCAGGGGTGATGAAGTTACTTGAGAAGTCCAAGTGTGTGCAGTAAAGCTGCTGGGGCATTTCGTCAAGATTTCACCACCAATACTGCACTGGCCTCTACAATAAGAGACAAGAAGCCAGCCTGCTTCTGACCACCATAGCTCCCACCACTGCTTTCACTGTACCCAAGTGACCTCATTGGGTGTGAGAAGCAGCAAGAGATTTTCCTTTCCCACTTTCCCAGTTCAGCAGAATTCCCCGAGAAAATCTTTCAAACCTTCTTGACCCTATGGCAATATAAGCACTGCTTTGCCATAAACCACAAGCCTACATGCTTTGCAGAGTGGATTTGGTTTGCTAAATTAGGATTTGATTCTAGGTTGGGAGATTTTGTCTGATTAAATCAATCTTTACTAAAATCTACCATAATATCTCCACAAAAACCAGAAGCATGCAAGCCCGAAACTGACGTGCTGTAGCCCAGGGCCTCATTCAATATGTAAAGATTAATACAATTTGAAAAAAAACTCTCTCTCCTATCATAAATCAGTCCCCAAAGTGGTCAGATGTGGACTAGACTTTCAAATACATCATTTTGCAGTGAAAGAGGCGGCCATGAATATGCAGAAGAGGATGGGAGCTGTCAGGAGCGTGCAGATGAAGCCACGTGATCCATCGCCCCTTTGACCCATGTATCAGATTTTGAAGGGAAAAGTCTCATTTTAAGCACTGTCTCAGAATACAAAGCAACCACGTCTCCCACCACTCCACGTACTGCTGAACAAAGACATGAGTTTTGCAGGAGGAAGATCACAAACTCTGAGAGGATCTCCCAGGCTCAACATTTGTTCAAACACAACGAAAAAGAGAAGTCAAAAAAAATTTTTAACGAGTAGCAGGCTGCATGTGGCTCCAAAGAGACTATGGGGGACCAGAATTTTATACTTTTAAGAGGAATAGATGCTGTGATTATCATCAGCCAAGACAATGTGTACAGCTTCCCAGCTTTGCCATGCCTGTCAATTTTGGCACAAAAGTTTGACATGAAAAGTGTAAATGGAAAACAGTGGCAGCAAACAACTTTAGGGCAAGCGAGGTCTAGTGGTGAAGTGATGTATTTTCTTGATGCCTGAGGAAGTATTTGGTCCTGAAAGGTGGATCATTAGCTGCATTGCACAAGGCTGTAGGAAAAGAGAATTATAGGAGTAGTATGGGAACTTATTCCTGGCCTTGATCTGCCATCAGATTTTAAGAAAACTGTCCTGGAGTTAAATACAGTACCTGCATTGAGCTTCTCAAAATAACTTTCTCTGTGCTCTGGTCCAGGGTAGCACACACATATTTAAAAGACGAGAAAATTGTAGTACTGCATTAATGATTCCTCTGTTGGTAAACTGCCTTGATATCTGCTCCAGCTTGTGAGAACACAGCTAAAAAGTTAGTCAGTGATCCAGACTATGGTCACCAATTAGAGCCACATGGTGTGTGGATCAACAGGCTGCATCTCACCCCTGAGACAAGGAGCTAAACATGAGCTCTCAGTTTGCAGGGGGGAGTTCAGTGAATGAAAAAATAGATTAACCCATTTCCTACAAATCCAGTGACATATTTAACATAATCTCATTCAACCCTCATGTCATATGAGCTAACTTCATGAGTCCTTTCTGCTTTCCAAGCCTGCCTGAAAGCAACACCATGTAAAGTGTCCAAAGAGTCCCACTGCAGGATCTGCAGTGCCATAGGAATGACTGGGGCACTCACAGCCTTTCCTCCAGACAGGAAACTGCAGGAATGAACCAGCCACTGGAGGGACAAGGGGTACATGTATCCCACCAACAACTTTGGGTAATACTGAGCCACTTGCTTTTGCCCATAAATTCTTTCCTGCGGCACAGCAGCCTGATGTAATGAACACTTTACATGAGCCACGAGCTTAGAGCTTTTGCTCTGTGCATGTGCCATTGATTAGAGTGGTTGCAGATGGTTTTATTTTAGGTAATCAAGCTTGCTGAGCTTTGCCAGCATCAGAACAAAGGCATACTTTCCCCACTCACTAACCAAATTTGTGGCCAAGACACTTGAATTGATATGAGCTCTGATGGATGGTGAGAAAGCAGGGAGGGGGCAGAGCAGCTTGCCCATCTACCTCAGGCCAGGTGGCTCAGACCTCTGCACACCACGTTTTACATCCACCTTAGAGAAATCACATTCTCTTTTACTCCTAAAGAGTGGAAGGGGAGAAACACCTTATTTTTGAACAACTCCTCTGCTGCCCTGCTGTATCCACACAACACACTGAGCTGCAGAAAACAAAGGAGAAAACAACAGCAGCCACAAAAACCCACACAAACACTAAAGCCTCTGGAGACAGAATTCCTCCTTTGAGATATCCCCTCTGAAGTCTCCAACCCGTACTGCAGAGTGCTGCTGCTCATGTCATTTGACCAGTACTCCCCTGCCATTCCCACTCAGCTGGAAAATCTCTGCAGGCTCCTTCCCTGGGGAAGCAGGAGAGGGAAAAGACAGAACAGTTATATGATGCTACAGAGTCACTCAAACGAAATTGCTGTTGCATGAAAGCTACTAAAGCTCCCTGTTATTTAACCATTCATGCTGGTCCCAAAAGAGCCCAGTTTTATGGGATGCTTACTAGATTTCAGTCTCAGCAAAGCCAGTAGAAGGGTATGAAGCAGCATGAAAGGTCTGGTTGTTTGAGCTTTTGGAGGTCTCTAGGATCTGCAGGGTGATGCTAGGAATTGTGCAGTGGAAATTCCCCCTCTTTGCCCCTTCCCATATGCAAGGGAATGGGTGGAAATGATGGAAGCATATACAGAAAAAATAAATTCACCTGGTTCCCAAGTTGTTGCTGGCTGAGACAACAGAAAGGGCTGTGATCTTCCAAATAGTCACTCTCTGGCTTTTGTTTAAAGCTGTGCATTGTACCTATAGGATAAGGGAACTAAATGTAAAGAGAGATGGGGAAAAGAAAAATAATAATTTAAAAAATGGGATGGGGGAATATCGTAAGAGATAAATCAATAGAAGGCATTTAGCAGCTGGGGTGACATAGACAAAGTGCATTTAGAACCACAGACGTGTCTTCAGGGATGTGGAGGGGAGAGAGTTGTTTTATTCTGAGCTTTGCTTCTTCATATTTTTCAGATTAACAGTTTGCAGTTCTCTGCTGAGCTGTAAGGTCTCAGAGGCACTGTCTGCTGGAAGGTTTTGATCAGTGTAAGCTGGGGCATTTCCAGCAGACAGGTTTATTAACTGATTTACTGACCACATGCATTTTGCACAGCTGAAATTATTCAGCTGGGCTCTTTCTTTTCCCTTTCTCCACTCCTCCCCATTACTAATCATGGAATTGTACAATCAGAGAATCATAGAATCATTTAGGTTGGAACAGACCTCTAAGCTCGTTGAGTCCAACTCCATACTGACAAATCCATCACTAAACCATGTCTCTAAATGCCACATCTACACATCTTTTAAATACTCCCAGAGATGGTGGCTCCACCACTGCCCTGGGCAGCCTGTTCCAGTGCTTCACAACCCTCTGGGCGAAGAACTTTTTTCTTATTATTCAATCTAAACTTCCTCTGGTACAACCTATGATGGTTTCCACCTGTTGTATTGCTTTACTTAGGAAAAGAGACCAAGCTCCTCCTGGCTACACCCTCCTTTCAAGAAGATCCCCCCAAACCTCCTTTTCTCCAGGGTAAGAGCTGCCTCCCCCCAGTTCCCCTGCTGCTCCTCATCTGACCTGTGCTTCAGACCTTTCCCCAGCTCCCTTGCCCCTCTCTGAACATGCCCCAGCCCCTCCAGATTCTTCTTGTCATGAGAGACACAGGGTTTGAGGTGTGGCCTCACCAGTGCCGAGTACAGGGGGACAATCACTTCCCTGGTCCCACTGGCAACACGATTCTTGATCCAGGCGAGGTGCCATTGGCCTCTTGCCCCCTGGGCACAGCTGGACCCTGTTCAGCTGCTGTCCACCAACACCCCCAGATCCTTTCCCACTTTCCAGCCACTCTTACACTGGCTCAGATGACACAGAGCCACCAAAACTCTTTCTGTGGCCCCTGTCAGGGCTGCAACTTGAACTTTCTCTGGAGAGTGTCTTTTACAGTCAAAAAAGGATTCACCCTCCACTTCAAGAGCAGTGTACGTGAGGTACCACCTTAGCTATTTGACCAGCACTTATTTTTTTAATAGTGTGCAACACGCAGAGTAAAAACAGCATGCCATGTAAAGATTACCCTACCAAAACCCCCATCTATTATACAGACTTAATATGGCTCAAGAGAAAAATGGTTTCTATAAAGTACACTCACTGGGTTTAATGATGAATTTACTCATTTGAAGGAGTTGCTTTATGTTCTTTGCTCTGGAACACGTTAAAAAAAGAAGATGAAGAAAAAAATGAAAGCTTTCAAAGAAACACTTTAGAAAAAACTCCAATTCAACATTTGAGCAAAAATGTTTCAAAAAATTGCATCTGTTCTCTAGCAAGCCAAGCTATGGATATTTTTCCCCTCAGTATTTTTGGTTTTTTGAGAATTAGCATTTTTAAGTTCGTAACATTTCTTTATCTCTTATTTTGTATTGTGTGTTGAAGTACAAAGTTTCCTTGGTACAAAACGTCACAGACTTTAAGGAATCTAACCTAAACTGATGAACACATATATCCTCAAGAGGTCATAGGAGATGTTGTGGCCACTAAGTTTCACATTAAAATTAAAGGCAAGAAGAACAAAGCCACTCCCTCCCTCCCTAAAGGTACCAGAGTGAGGATTTATTGGCTGAGCATCATCTGTGCTGCTTTAGCTCCAGAGCCAGGGACAGATGGACACACAGAGCAGGTCCTACAGTGGCACCTTGCCATACAGCTCACCAAACAGTTCCACAAAACTAGTGAAACCATTTTTTTCCCACAAATTTCTCATCTCTGGAGGAATTTTCTGGTGTCTGTAGAGAGCCATAATAACACTGAAACCTTTCTCTAGGGAAGGCATTAACAGAGATTGTCTTCTGTAGTGTCTATTTTAGTGAAACTTCTAGGAATGAAATGTCTTGAGACTTGTGACAAATTTGATTGAAATAGGCCAGGAGGTTTAGAAGGTAGCAAGGGGATATTTATACAGACACAGGAATCATGTAATTCTTAGTTTCCATCAAATAAGACTTATTTCCCAAGGAAAATAGTCTAGAAATACACCTCCTATCCCTCCTCACATGCACAGAGATACTTGCTGAAAGGTCAGTGACCATTCATTCCATGTTATGTTTTTGTTTCCATATGCAGGAACATGTGTCCTCTTCTTGCATTGGCATCCAGTGTCCTACCAGAAGAAAACTGTTGTCAAAGAATTTTGGCCTCACTAGAAGAAGAAAAATTGAGGCTTGCAATATTGGCTGTCTAAGTGTGCAAACAGAGACAACATCTATGCACCAAACACTGAGCAACCTCTGGTTTACATGGCACAGCCTATTACTTTGTTGTGGAATTATTTTGTCCAAATCAGTTTATGAATGTTTATCTCTAGGCACAGATCTTTTAAAAAAAAAAAAAAAA
>VWYP01021683.1:350155-454601 GCA_013400435.1 Pycnonotus jocosus
GGACCTCACTAAATCATGACACAAAGACTTCTTTCAGAGGCTTGTTAAAGAATGAGACCTGTATGTAAAGTGATATCCTCATTGTGAGTATGTAAGGGGATCTCCTCTACAGTCAAACCACTTTCCTCTTAAAGGGACTTACTCAGAAGTAGGAAAAGTCTTTCACCAATTATTGAGCCTTTCAAAACCATCTAAGAAGACCACACTTGTCAGTACCTGACAGCTATCCAGTTACCCTCTTTGCAAATCCACCCAGAGAGGTTTTCAGCCATGCTCCTGCAGAACAGACAATCCTGTTAATGTCCTACTCCAGATTTACTCAGGGTCCTCCATCAAAACAATGGCACAACCTAACAAGACCATGAGGATCAGCTTATTCCCTCTTCTTTCCAGGTTGTTAAACTGAGGACAGACCTAAGACACATCAGCAGCCTGGGTGTATGGTGCCTCTGTACATGTTGTACCTGTTCTGTAGATAAAAAAGGAACTTCAATTTCTAGTGCTGTCAATGCAGTGATTTTTAATCAGTAAATTCCCTTTCTAAGACAGGCAAGGAAAAAAAAAAAAAAGTCTTCATCTGAAAAAAAATCAAATGCGTTTTCAGCCAGAAGACATAAATATAACCAGAAAGCCATTTGGAAATGCTTTCATCTGACAACTGACATGCTTAGATCATCTGCAGCCCACCCTGTGCTTTTCTCACTAGAGAAATTAAACACTAGAACTGCTGCTGCTTTGAATACTCCCCTTAAATATTTTCTGGCACAGACTTTCCCAAAGGCAGCAGTGGAAGTCTCTCTGCTTAGGACAGGCAAATCTTTCTCTCTTTTACATCACACAGCAGATACCCTGGGACATGGGTAAAAACAGGTTAAGATTTAAGACTTATGGAAAACTTCCTACTTGAGAGGGTCTGGCACTCCTCTCCTGCATGGGGATGTTTGGTCCTACCTCCCTTATCACCTGCCCTGATCCATTTCTGATCAGATTCTGTCTATTTTTTTAATCCCCAGTTATGCCCCAAATCCCATTTTTGAGGGTATTTGGCAAGATTTTTCTTCCGGTGACATCTCTGCCCACATGTCCATGCCACTCTGGACTCTGCATCTGAGTTTTAGTGTGTCCTGCAAATGTTGGGTCCTGCCCAAAAACGTTGCAAGGCTCTTCCTGCAGCCAGCACCTCGGGCTATGCACAGCTCCCCTTGCTCAGCAAAGATCCATTTGGGGTGGTAGAACACCATCCTAAACAAACCCACCTTTGAAGTCTGTATAGAAACCCCTCCCTTCTGCAGAGGTTACAGGGACCACAGAGTAACAATCCCTGCAGAGGCTCTTGAGACTGTTTTGTCTTCTTGTTCCAGGTGTGATTTGACATATCCAAACTGAAATGTAATTCTTTGACCTGGGGGTTCACTCTGTCACTTGTCACTTCAAGGCCCCGTACAAGGCGTGAGAAGTTCTCAGCAACATCGAGGAAAACCATGAAGAGTAAGCAGGCACCTTCAGCTGAGGGGGGGCCTAAATCCCAAAATTCTCTTGTTTTCTTGGTTCACCAGAGGACAACTTAACAGCCAGGTCATGGTGCAATGTTGAGTCATATCTACACACGGCAGCTGACTGAGGCATGCGCGAAGCTTTACTCCGAATCTCTGCAAATCCATGCAAAGCCCAAATCCATGCAAAAGTCCTGCTGCTGGGAGTTATCTGAAGCTTGAGTGTTCTTTGGCAGCCAGCAGTGCTGATCAGAGCCACAAATCTTATAGGACAGAGACAGGACAGATATATTGGGGGCTGGCGCTTCCACGGCCCACTGCAGAGAGCAGAAAAACTTTTCCACAACAGAAGCTCTTGCTGTAGAAAGTGTCCTAACAAATAGGGCTGAAAATCAGCAATCCTCCATGAATATATCTTTCAGGATCGAAACATTTGTTGAAAGATGGACCCCAGCCAGAAACAAGCATTTGGTGAGTGCCTAAATTAAGTTAACATTTGCAGCCATGATAGACTTGGTCTAAAACACCAGGATGCAATCAGTCAATTGAATTACAGCATCTTAAAGTGGGAAGGTAAAAACTAATGGCTTCTTGTTGTGAGTTAAACCCAGTAGTGGATGTCTCCGTGACAAGGGGTAAAGCTAAACTGCAGGTCCTGTAAAAGAAAAAGGCACAGAAATAGAAAAGGGTAGCTGCAGAAACTCAGTTGACAGGTAGGAACTAGACAAGCCCACTGCTACTTTTCACGTTCCTGTGTGCTGTATCCTTATATATGGCAGTGTGGTCTGTGTGATCCTTTCATTTAGAAGTAGCTACATTTTACTGGCACATGCCTCAGTGCAGATGGAGCTGCTCAGTTATAAAGATGTCCTGCCCTTGGTGCCAGTGGAGATGGGTCATGGCTGTGCCACCCAACAAATCAAGTTCTAGGGTGTCCAGTCCCCCACCAAAAGCCATGTGGCCAGAGAACACAAATGTAACTAAAACATCATCCCCCAAAAAACCAACAACCAAACCCATATTCAAATGTTTCTGAATGTATTCAAGGAAATTACCTAGTTCAGGAAGACTTTATGCCAAGCTAGGAGCTTTTTCCTCTCATGGTCAGCAGATGGGCAGCATGAACATCAGATTGCACACTCTGGCTGTGGAAATTCAACTGTGTGCCTGAGACACATCCAGGCACTTCGTGTCAGTGCAACTGACAGAACTGCAGTGCTGCAGGAGCCACACCAGTTTCTTTGTGCAATGGAAATAGTGTGGACACATCAGCTATAATTTTGGTGTCTAAGTGATTGTGGCCATCTGGGCTGTCTTAGCTGCTTGTGTCCAGACCTGGCTGCTACTGCAGAGTGGGTCTACCTCTGCCTAATCCATGAGGACATCTCAGCTGTGCAGTGGCACTTCAAGTGGCATGAGAAGTTGCTTGAATATGGTATTTAGGAAACAGAACAATATGCAGGTGATTGCTGGTGAAGTTCTAAAAGCTACAGCCAGACATGCACACCAGCAGCTGAAACAGAGGTAGAGTTTTATCACCATTAGCTATATTCCCCTCAGGCCATCAGCATGACAATATTTTTTGGTAGCTTTTTTCTATAAATACTTTATTTCACATATCCAGCAAAAGGTATAATACAAAGAGCTGGGTGGGTGCTGCCACATCAGTCATAACCCCCTAGGGATTGGGGAAAGAATCTGATGGAGCCAAAGGTGAACAGTTTTGGAAGACATCTGTAGAAGAGACATCTGCAACTGCAGCCCAAGCTTGCCCCAGACAGATTTGCTTAACCAGAGATCACCTAAAATCAGGCAGGATTATCTTATTTCAGTTTGCTTTCCTGTGGTTATGAATGAACAAGACTCATCCTAACAGTTTTTCAATAGTCACACTCCTTCTTTCTTTTAATGAAAGTTGAGAGTCAGATTTAACCATACGATTCCAAGATCTGGAAATTTCGAAAGTGTGTAAATACTTAAGAAAGTGGCTGTGTTAGACTTGATGTCTCAGTCTTGGACCAACTCTCCATATCAAAACTTTTTATTCAGGTGTTACATGAGAGCTGAACCAAACAGTGTCACCAGGAGAGTTCAAGCCCATGGGTTACCAAAAATGTCCTTGCCTCATGCCTGCAGATGCTCAGAGTCATCAGTTAAATGCACAGTTTATCTGGTCATGTGTGCCAAGTCTGCCTGACAATTTGGTCTTAGCAGACAATGGTCAGGAGAAAATCTCACAGAATCACTCCACAGGAAAATTTGTTATCTTTCACCAGAGCTCCCTTGGTAACCCTTTCTGCTTTCTTTCATGGAGTTCTCCCCTATTTCTGGCCTATTTCTTCAAGAGAACATATGACCAACAAGCTACAAAGAGGGGAGTAGCCAAGCACTGGAGACAAGACCTGTGATGTGGGTGTCACACCTGTGATGTGGGTGTCTAGGGTTTTGGCCATGAACTTCATCACAAGTATCTGAGTAAGGCACCTCCACATGCCAAAATCCATGGCTTTCTGGGGTGACTGTGATCCTCCCTGTCACCCTCAGGGGACAACTCAGGGCAACTGTGAGCCACAGCAGGTGATGGAGTTACACCAGAGGTGGTCCATGTTGTGTGTTTTACATAAGCACAAGGATTTGCAAAGGCACAAACAGACAGGGAGAGCTGGGCAGTGAAGGCTGTGGTTCACATGACAGGCTTTCACAGCTCACAGTGCCAGTTCAACTGCAAAACCTCCTGGTGCTTAAATGGTGAAGTTCACACTCCCTCTCTGGAGGGGACAGAAGGTAATGGTACTCAGCTGTGACTATGACTATGCCAAATACCATTTGCTTATCCGAGATGAGCACAGATGGTCATATTTCCCTCTGTTTATTTTTTGCTGAATGGCCTTTTCAGCCTGCCTAGTCTGTGACCTTCTCCTAAAAATGGGTAGATAAAGCTTTTTCCTGGGATTCTGGGTTTCCTCTTTCTTCCGGAGGCAAACGAAAGGCTCTGCTGGTATCAGCTGTGAGGACATAAATGGACCAAAAAAATCCTTTATTCTTTCAGATAGTTCCTTGCAAAATGCAATTTTAGGAGTAAAAGATTCATCCAGGTACACATGTGAAGAGTGTCCAACCAGGTGCTTCTCAAGTCCAGATTATGCAGACTGTGAAGAACAGGATTCATGAGCTGTTGCACTGTACTTTAAATACCTGGCACTTTTCATCTTCTAAGTAAAAATGCAGCCTAATATAAAAAGACATTTGAATCAGTGAGTTTAAATACAAAGTGGAGTAAATCACTAAACAATATTTTAACATGACAAAGGTAATAAAAAATGAATGAGTAATAATCAAACAGTAGCTGCCATTTTGGCCACTGATTAAAAGGCAATCCTGGGGGTATGGGGCCCCCAAAAAACATTCAGACTATAGGGAAGAGAGCTGGTGGAGTCTAAGCATCATGAAAGCTCAGCACTCCAACACCAGCAATACCACAGTGCACTGCACACTGCTTTGAGTAAAGTTCCCCCTTTAATTTTTAGTTAATTTATAAAGTCACTGGCTTTGGCATGGCAAAAGCAATATTAAAAAGCATGTCTACTGTATCAGCTAGTGAATATTTTGAGGGCTTTTGTACTGGGTCACTCATACACACATAACAAGAGGCACAGCAGATCAACGTTCATATATTGTACAAATCAATAAATGTAAAGAGTGAGAAGGACCTGGGCTGGACTGCTACCCTCTCAGACTTCCTCAGGAGCTCAGGTGAGAAATTCACAGAATCATAAAATGGTTTGGGCTGGAAGAGACTTTGATGATCAGCTTGTTCAAACCCCCCTGCCATGGGCAGGGACACCTCCCACTGTCCCAGGTTGCTCAGAGCCCCATCCAACCTGGCCTTGGACACTTCCAGGACATCTCCCACAGCTTCTCTGGGCAGCTTATGCCAGTGCCTCAGCACCCTCACAGGAAGAAAGAAGGAATGGTAAATTGCTTCCCTTGCCTCACAGAAAGTGAGTCCCCCAGTGATCTCTCCCACCTCTTGTCAAAAGATGAAGTCATGATAAAGCAAATCCCAAAGCACACTGTGGGCCTCTAGATCCTCCTCAAAATATTTTAACACAAAACCCATTCAAAGTCCACTGTCTTCAATTATAATAGACCTAATATTTAGCAGGGAAAAAAAATCCCTCAAAGGCTCCTTCTCTCTGACAGCACTTTAGAAGATCTTCCATTCAGCATAAATACATTATATCCAGGATGGCACTGAGTGGATACAATGAGCCAAATATTTAATATTTTTCATTAATAAGATGTCTGGTGTTGATGATGACTATTTAAGCCAATACCCTGCGAGGCCAAACTTCATGCTGGTTATGTTTAGAATTACAATTTGCAATATTCTTGGCCAACATGCTGTATTTAATTTTTTTTAATGTTTAAGCCAAGGTATTTTCAAGTCATGCAGCACCCACCCAACCATCCAACACACACTTATGGAGATGTTGCCTCTACAAAGCAAACTTTGCTCTACTGGGAACACTCTGAGCTCCATAAATAATGCCACGTGAAGTTCAGGTGCCAGGAGCTGCCATGGAGCTCAGTAACTTCAATGTCATTCTAGTAGCAAACACAGCTTACATTATTGCTTTACTGATTATCAGCTAATACTGATAATTAGCTGATAATTAACTAATAATTAATGCCTACAGATAATTAACAAACATGCACTGTTACAGCATGGCAGATGTATCTCTTTGAAATGAGCTCCTCATTTGGTGCCCAGATCAAGCTAGAGAAGAGAGACAACCAGGCTGGATTAACTGTTTGATGTGCATTCCTCTTTAATGGAAAGGAGAAAGAAAAAGCATTTCTTGGTGGCAGTAAATGCCACAGGCAGCTTTCACACAAGCAGGTGAATGATTTTAGTCCAATGAGGGAGAATTTTTATCTTTTTGGTGAGCCAAACTTTGGTAACAACTCAAAGTGTTACCAAAGAAAATAAAAGCACTGCTCACTTTGGCCACAAGCATCCTCTGACAGACCCAGCTGAGATGGATGGCAGCACTGGACAGAAAGCTGTTGGCCACTTTAGCAATGAGCCTCACAAATATTAACCCTATATAAATAAATAAGGTCTTGACTTCACAGAGACTGATCATTGGAAATAGAGACAAAATTGCCCATTCTACAAACCCCTGCTTAAAGAAAATACATGGGTAAGAGAAGAATTTAAAAAAGATTAATGGACATTGTCACAACCTTCTCTAATGACAAACAAGGCTGTCAGAGCAGGTCTCTGGCCCAGATCACTCACAGCATAGCCTAGGCTTGGGCTAGGAAAACAAATGCTCACCTGTCATGGCACTGCAGAGCTTTCATTCGAGTCCTTATAAGTGCCACTGATTCAGGCACCAGGAGATATTCCAAGGGGTTTTATCATCAGCAGCCAAGTGAGCTGCCCTTCTCCCTCTCCTTCCAGCACGCTGCACAATCATCCCTCTTTCTGAAACTTACTCCCTCCATGTCTCCTCCCTGCCAAGAGGATGAAATGCGTGAAAAGGTCGCACCCCTCTTACTCAAACCTTTCAAAACCCAAGCAGCAGAAGGGACAGATCCAGTCCCACGCAGCTGGAACTGGGGCTGGGGCAGTGCCAGAAGCCCATTAGATTGGCAAATATTCCCTTGAGCTCACTCCATTGGCTCAGCAGGCAGGGGGTGAGCAGGCATCTACTTTCACTGCCTGTCTCCAGTTTGGGGGGAAAAAAAACATTCACATGTCCCAAGATATTACATCAAATATAAATGGCACGAGGGCTTCTGCCATCTTGCTGAGCTCCTCAGAGAGGAGAGATTAAGCAAGGACAATGAATGGCTGAAGTGACAAGAAAGAAAGAAATCCGTGATTTCCCAGAGGGAAAAATAAATTATGATACTCTCCCAGGTTTTCCATCTTGCTGTTGACTATGCTAGCACATTCTTCATATAAAAATCATAGAAAATAGAACTGGAAGGGATTTAGATCACTTCTCCTCCAAATATAGGGTCAGCTGCATTCTCTTTTTGTAGAGAATTTGATAAGTTCTATAGCCCTTAATATCAAGATCAAAATGAGTTCCATGGCATTACAGCAACACCAGCAAATTGAGGATTGACTTTATTTCCCTGGAGATATCTGAAGCAAGTTGTCTTCAGACTTAGGCAAGCACCACTGCACATCCATGTCTGGGAAGAGCAACAGTGATAAGGACTAGACTATTTTTGTTTATTTTGGGTATAAAATGAAATTCTAGCATTTTAAAATACAGACAAAGCAAGGTCCAAGGTCACGTAAGCACATTTACAGAAGATTATTGTACATGAACAGGTTGGCACCTTTTGGGTTGTAACACAACTGGAATCCCCTCACTCAAGAACTCCTTCCACCAGACCTGCAGATGTCTCAAGTCAATGACCTGGAGGTCATATCCCCATCTTTTCCCTCTGCTACGTCCAGCAGAGAGTGATTTGGGCACAGAGGGGAGCAGAGATGGTGCCAGAAGTGCCTTGAATAGACGTGACCTCATCCTGAGAGCACTGTAGTAGGGGCACCATCAGATGCACCTTATATACATCTCTAGGTGTGTTTAATGGGAACTGCTAAATTCTCCTTCTGAGAGATAAGGATCTCCCTGGACCCAGAGCAGAATTTTTTCTATTCCACTTGCAAAAAATACTTTTTAAAAAATTGTTTGTTTCTGCAGAACTATTCTGCCTGAATGTATTGTATTGAGGATTTGTGCTATGTACAAGTACAAATGGCCTTGCTTAAACGAAGCAATACTCATTAAATAATAATGCATCAGTGAGAGTCTCATTTTGTGACATGTCTAGCTGGGTTAAGCATTCTCCTGCATACATAATTGTCCTCCTTCATTCCAAAAACTTCAATTATTGAGTTTTATTTGCCTAGGAGTAAAATATGCATCAGAACCTGTAACACATCCCCTTCCTCTCATGCCTTGGAATTTGCCACACCTAAGCTACAAGATGTTGCCTGCAGGAACCCAGAAAAATGTTTGTGATCCCAAAGAGTTTGTCCCCCAAGTGGAACTGGTCTCCCTCCCAGAGATGTTCATAGTCATCTTGTGCTTTCAAGCAAAATTGGAAATTTGCATTTAGTCTTTGCCTTTGCTACAAACAGCTCCTCTATTTCTTATTTCTTATTTCCTATTTCTTATTTCTAATTTCTTTAGCTGAAAAGAAATAATAATGCATGTATCTCCTTCAGAACTCTCTCTTGTCTTCAGTTTACCATAAGCAGCAATTCATTTCATAAAGAGACCCTTTGCAGGCTGGCTGAAAAACTAGGAGAGTATAAAATCCACCATGGCCTACAAGTGCAAGCTTCCTATGGTTGTAAACTGTATCATCTTATTAAGTGGTAAAAACCATGTCTACTGGCTCCATCATCTCCTGAAATATAAAGCAAGATCTACAAGAAAAAAATGGACAACTTGGTATGGAAATCTCTAGGTTTCTTCCAAATTGCTCTAGTATAATCATAGCCAGACTTCATATGCAGATAAATTCATCAAGTACTTTTCAAACAACAAAAACAAGAAGAAAAAGAACATGGCTCATTTTACATTGCCTGATTTTGTTTATAGTCTGACAGAACTGATCATTTCATATATATAAACATTTCTTCATTGATACTTCTTAGTCCTGGGCTGTTCTTCTGTGCCTGGAGGGGTCATCAGTTATAGGTCTCAGTTTCAGGTCAGACACTTGGAGACCACCATGCTCATATTTTGGTGGTCTTTGAGAGCTAATACTCATTGCTGATCAGCTAATCTAGTCCAGTGAGGAATTCACCTTATCCACTCAGAGAAATTGAATTTCTAATGTCAACAAGCAGCCTGGGCTTCTCTCCTGTATGTCTGTGTGATGACTTGGGAAGGCTGACCTGAAACAGAGACCGGGCAGAGCTAGAGAATAAAGTAAATATTTATTGAAGGGCCTTTAGGGTACACCTTGGGCAGGACAGGGCCTGGCCAGGGCTACAACCAAGGTGGACCCAAAACGGTCACAAAATGGATGACCAGTCATGAGGTCTTACACTTCTATAAGTTTTGCTCCATTTGCATATTGGGGTTTAATTGTCCAATTACATCTTCAGGTTGTGAGGTCTCATCCTTCTTGTTCCTCCCTTCAGTCCACCATTGTTTGTGCTTTTGGGCCTGAAAGTTGTCCTTGGTCTTCAGCAGGAAAAGCATTTGTTTTGTCTACCTACCCTGTGAAGAAAGCTTACTAACACTTAATATGAGGCTCAGAACTGCACCCCTGGACAGCACAGAATCTGAAAAACATGACAGCTAAAACTTAAGGCACCATATGCACGTCCTGAGGATAGATAGCCTAAAGCCCATGTCTAAGCTGGAGGTTTTGTCATTGTAGCTGCCTCACTCATGACTGAAGAGAGACCTGGTCATCTCATCTGCACGATGTCTGGCAGCCCAGACACTGAAGCCTAGATATGGATGTGAAACCCAAATGGCTTCTCTAGGACAGGCTTCTCAACTGCAGGACATGCAGGATGAGGGATCCATTCATGGGGATGTGTAGAGCCAAGAGCTGCCACTGATGGAGGAAAAGAGAACACCAGTCTTGGGAATCCCAAGCTCATGCTTCCCGAAATAACTGTGCTTACTTTTTGGGAGTCCTTTAATGCAGGCAAAAGTAATGGAAGAACAGGTTGGTCTCCTGAGCAACTGAGGTTAAGGTTTGCTTGTCCTACTACAGGAGGTACTACACGGAAAAGCCCTGTATTGTCTCCTTCAGAGATTTACTCCAAAACACAACTTCACTGAGCAGCTGTCCCTCACCTGCAGACACAGGCAGAATAGCAGGATTCATCTTTAGAGGCCTAATTTTAGGAAGTGCTGAGCACCACCACCTCCCATAGGGAATGTGGCTGCTCAGCACCTCCAGGAGAGAAGCTCTTAGATGCTAACATATAAAGTTCCAGCAAAAAATTCCCCAGTCACAGCATCAAACAGTTCTCTCCTGGGCCTGCCTTGATGTCTCTCACCATTGCAGTTCAAACCTCTGCTCCAGCACTCATTTGATACAAAGAGCCTGTTACCCCAAGGAAATTGTTTCCTCCCCTATTGACATTATAACTTTATTGAATTTTATATTAGGTTTTCTGAAATATTTACCAGCAGGGTTAGATATTATTGTATTTTTTAACTAAATAATGTTGAAGGGACAGAGAGAAAGGGCCCATCTAGAGCCATGACACCCAACTGCAATGTTGGGGGACTGGGATTAACCCTGCTCTGCTTCTGCTCTCCTGGATGTCCCCAGGGCATGATATTTAGCCTTTCCCGGACTGATTCATCACTTCAATAATGGAATAGAAAGGGAGGAGGCATTTTCCCTTGGGTCTTGGTGTCCAGAGGTGATCTGCTTCATCTCCCTACCACCACTGCCATCACAGTGCTAAGACAAAGCAGAAATAAGTGTTAGAGAAAATTCAGTTTAGCCGATAATATTTTACAATAATACAATAACAGCCACTCATAAAACAGTCCCTGCCCCATAAAATTTACAATGTAAAGCAGACATATAAATGGAACAAAATGGGAATAGTATAATGATGGAAACACATGGGCTAGGGAAGCCGTTGACTAAAGCTATCCAGCCATGCATGGTCAGAGGCAAGAAGTGATCCCAGCCTGGGAATTCACCATCCTTGCCCAGAACCCTGCAGAAAACCTCTTCAGGATCCATTTTCCAGGAGCAGTTATCTGTCTATTGGCTGAGATGATGCCATATCCAACACAAGCTTCGTCTAGCAGACAGCCGCTATCAGCTGGAAAGGACCTGCTTTCTCCAGGAGATCCAAGGTCTATATCCATGGCAATTTCAGTCAGCTGAATTTAGACAATAGCCACACTTATCTGAAATGCTGCAATACTGGCAGCTAATGCACACTAAGTTAATCACTGGCATATTTGTAGACTGCCAAGTATATAATAGCGCGATAATGAATTTGTATGGCTGGGCCTATAAAAACTTTGCTTTTTATACTCAGGCATTTTAATTGACACAGAAATACATTTTAAAAGAGAAAGCAGGCTTGATGAGGTCAGCTTAAATTCCTTGGTGTAATTACCAAGTCCATTGAACACAAATCTGAAATCATTTAGGTTAAGTTAATAACTTATGCCTTTAGTTTATAAGCACCGCATTACATTTCAGACAGCTCAGATCTTGGCTTTGCTAAAGTGGCCTGGCCTTTAATAAATTCCTCCCCACGTTTTTCATGTTATAGTTCTTTTACAATCATGGTTTTCAAATGGCAGTGCGGATACAGTGTGTTTAAATCACCATAAATTAGAATTTCTTTTTTCTGGCTATAGCACCTTTATTGCGAGTTGTCGACTTTTCTTTCAGCCATAAAGGTTATTACAGGCACAGGTCGGAAATGAAAAATACACCATGTGCTGTCTGCAGATGTCCCATGACAGACCCCTCCTGAAGCAGAATCACTTTCAGAGTTTTCCAAGGTTATTCTATACAAATAAGTCTTTTTTACCAGCTTGGTTGCAACAACCTTCACGTTTACCACCTCCTGTATTGGGTTTGCATGGCAAGGTTTTGGTTGTAGGGAGGGCTACAGTGGTGGCTTCTGGGAGAAGCTGCCTGAAATTTCTCCTATTTCCAACTGAGTCATAAAAGGAGGAGAAAAGAATGTTCATCACTCACACTCCAAGCTAACATTAAGTACTAGGTCAGATATTTCTCAGGAAATTGATCACCATCATATGATTGGTAAGTACCTCTGCTGCTGCCTTCTGCTTGTGCTGCCCTTAAGTTAAACTGGAGTGGCACAGGAGGTCCAAAGTGAGCAAGAAATTATGACTATAAATAAGAAGGAGAGTTGTGGAAAGCCTGTAGGGAGAGAAAAGGCTCTGCTTCTTCTAAGCAGCCTGGAGAGAGGCTGTGGGAGGTGGTTTTAGGAAAGTTTGCCTAATCCAAAGCACTTAGTGTACCTGTGGCTTCAGGTTTGTGCATTCATCAAATGGGACAAACTACTGATGGGCTGAGAACAGGGGACAGGCAGGGAGAGCATCTCCACAGCCCACTCCAGGATGTGAGAACTGCAAGAATCTACTTGAGATGCTGGGAGACAGCTGCTTCCATACATCCCATCTCCCTGCCCCCTGTGCCCTCCTTCCCAGCCTCCCTCTTCTTGTGCAAGTTCATCTTTCCCAAGGATGTCAGCAGATCCCTGCTCACGGTATTAAGATAAGAAGCAAATAATGCTGGGAGGAATTTGCTGAGCCAGCTGGTCTTTTGCACCCTGTAGGATGCACAGACCAAAGAGGCGTCTGCCACACATGTCACACAGATGAAGCCAACTTTGCATTCAACAACTGCACCAAACAAAAGATAAAAGCAGTTTCAGCATAATAGATCATTCAAAGGGGGCTCCAAATCCATGCTCCCTCCCCTCCCTTTGTACCCTCTCTCCAGGTTGCTTAGCAAAAGCTGATTTTATTTCCAATTAAAAGATTTCAGAGCAGCTTTTATTTATTATTTATTATTGTTGTTGTTGTTGTTATTATTATTGTGTGGCCACTTTGAATCACACTGCTTCTTTCTAGGTCTTTAATCTAATCAAAAAACTGCAGCACACACAATTCCTTCCCGTGAAATGTTCGTGTGTTTTGTTCAGTGTTTTGCATAGCTACACTCAGGTTTTTGGCACATTTTTAAGTGGCTCCAGATTCATGTCTGAATTGCCACTAGTCCCACAAACAGAAATGACAGGGGCAGAAGAAGCAAAAACCTCCCCACTACCCATGTTCCTGGAATCCATTTTTGTCAGGGATATAGTGGTATCACAGAGAACTGTCATGTTTAATGTGCACTGGCTGACATTAAGGCAGAGGCTTGAAATGGGAAGAAACACAAGCACAACAATTGCAGCATCTTGTGGCAGAGCTCAAGATGCTGCCATTTTCCTGACTGCCAGCCAAGAGGAATTTCCCAGGAGCATGTACAGCAAAACCCTCTTCTCATGGGGCCAGGCAAAGTGGCATTTCATTACTGAGCAGTAACAAAGAAAATCTGTTTACTTCTGTGCAATGTGAGCATTCAAATTCCAGCTCAGGGTTTGGGCTGTTTACATTAGGGATGAAATGAGCTCCAAACACTGGAACACTTGTGGAATGCTATGGAAATGCTGTTTCCAGAGAGGGGAATTTTTCGGAAGATACTGAAGGCAGAGCAACACCCAAGTGCTACCAAGTGACTCATGTTTGGTTCTCCAATCTAATCAGAGCATTTGAAATTCCAGTGGTGCTCTGGCACAGGCTGTGTGTGCACTCAAAGAGCTTGCTGTGCTCGGGGAGCTTCTCATTTGAGATTCAAGAAAAGAAGCTGCAAAAATTGCTTAACTCAGCCTCACAGCCATGCAGGTGGATGAAGTTGCCCAAAAAGCACCATTTTGAATGGTTTGGAGACCAAAGGACTCTGTGGCTGCTGCAGGCAGTACAGAAACAGCAAAGGCAAGGTGCTCTCTGCCCCCAGAGCATCCTTCATCTGACCAACAAAAAGCAAAATCTTGCTCAGCTCCCATTCCTGTGGGAAGATGAGGAAAAGCCTTCTGCATCAGCTGCCCTGGTGGGGACTGTCTCGCTGTTTTTTGCAGGTGTTTGGTGGGGAAGGCCATTGCTCTGTTGGGGTGCTCTGTGAGGTGCAGGGCCGTGCACTATTGGGGTACAAGTCTCAGAGGCTACAGCCACCTACATCCTGTTTTGGAAGAGGGGCTCAGGTAGCTGGGTTCAGGTTTCAATGACAATTACACACCAAACCGTTCAGAAGCATTTTCAGAAACACTTTAGGTGCCAAATTCCATGCTGGAATTGCTAAATGCTCCTAAAAACTCCACACCACTGGGATTTAGGGATCAGAGAGTGGGTAAGCCAGCCACATCACAGGTGACATGTGAGCTGATGCCTGTGCTTTCATCCCACAGCAAACACAAAGCAATTTGGATGAGCTGATTTCTTGGGAAAAGGGAGTCTGGCACCACCACTATCTGAGCAGAAATTGGCCACAACTGCCAGGAGGGAAACGAAACCCTCTGGAACTGACAAGTGAAATACAATATTTTTCACAGCTGGAGATATTTTTTGAGAGGGAAAAAAGTCAACATTATCAACATTTTCTATTTCCATACTTTTCTTCCGCAATCCCTTCGTGATCAGGAGAGAGTGGGCTGAATACACTGCAGCAGATTATGCTGCCGTTATTTTGGGACCCACCAGAAATACTGTAATTTTCCTGAAAAATCCTGTTATCAAAAAGTTGTTGCCTAATTTGGCATTCTCAGAGATTTCTGTAGGTGAGATAAGATTTCAGTAAGCACACTAATTTTTGGCTACATAACTGAGCTGTACTTTCCTGGTAGAGTTAAAATATAGTTCATGATACCAAGAAGTGTTTCCTCCTGCCTCCTGAAACTCCTGTTCCATATTCTGAAGAGCCCTCTCAATCCCAGTCAATTTGTTTCTTTAGAAAAAGATTGTCAGAGCTTCATTTACATCAAACTAGAACCTTGAGGTACAAAGGTACACCTCATGCCAAGACTACATTTAAGTTTTTGACTTTTGAATTTGTGGGGTTTTAAGGTTATTAAAGTTCAAAGTGGAGTTTTATTACAGTTCTTATTATGAGCAAACATTGTGCAAAATCTTCCAAGATGTCCAAAATCCAGACACTAACACTTCTTTTTTAACGGCCAAGAGATCATTACAATGATCCTTTCATTTGGCTTCTTTCATAACCCAGGCCAGATGAACACCTTTGACTCCAACACCTCAAAGCAACATCATCTTACAAAATTGTTCTTTTGTTCTGACACATATGGAGAACCACAATTCTCCACCAGCTGCCTAAAAACCTGCTAAGACAGTGGATAGGGAGCAAAAAAAGGATGAGACAACCAGTGCCTTGGCAAACTGTCAGTGATGCAGCCAGTAATTTAAACTCAGCATCACCAGGGCCTATGAAACTGCAACGGTTTAAATTCTTTAAGGAAGATGTCCTGGGCTCAGCTTTTTATTTTACAATTCTGTTTATAACTTATATGGCATAATCAAATGGAAAACTCAAAAGACAGGAGATAATGGTGACTTCCATGCTGGTTTTCAAGGTGAGGCTGTCAGAAAAGGGGATGTGCAAATACAACTTTTTCCCTACTTAGCTATTTTCTGTAGATAGGCTTAGGCACTTAATGTTTTTTTAGTGAGGGACAATGGGTGATATTTCCTAATGAATTTTATTGTGGTGACTCCAAGTTGCTGCCTCAAGTTCGACCCTTCCAGTCCACAACTGACGATGTTCCTTTAGCTGCTCTGGTTTACATTTTAGCACAAACCCACTTTTCCTAGATGAGAGAGATACTCAAGCATGATGACATCCAAAATTGCAGCTACGGGGTCTGTCAGGGATCAGCTGTCATTGCTCCATGTTTCACAACTTCCTTTTTCTGCAGCTAAACACTGTTGTCTCCATTTTATGAGGAGTAGGACAGATGACCACAGTGCACAGCTTCTCCAGTGACCATCCCCTGGCTCCATTCATCATCTCATGACTGCAAGAAGAAAACCAGCCTAAAACTGATGCTGTGGATGTGGGTACCAAGGTGTTCAGCTCCTTTGGAAACTCATGGGAGGACAGATTATGATCTACATGGGGCAAGGAATACAGTCCAGCAGAATTATTCACTCAGGGTAGAGTCCCAGCCAATAAAATTAGATACCAGTGATTTAAAATAATCCCATAAAATACCTTGGTTGCATTTGCATTAAACTGAGAAAGTTTTTTCAGATCTTCCTCAATACATGTTACACCTCAATCCTTCTGTTATCCTAGTTACATCTCCGACTGGAAATTTTCAACAATTTAATGACCTAGGGCTTGATCCCTGGTATAATGAAAGCATGCAGATATATTCCCTGATCTGTGATAAGCCATGTAGCAGAAAGAGGCATATCAAATTCCCATCTTACAGGAATTATTCTTTACTTGCTTCATAGCAAATGGGGCTGTGAAGCAAATTCTACAAGGAACACAGTAAAACCCTGCATTCTGCAAGTTTTTAACAGGTGAAAACATAGCCATTTAATTAAGAATGAGAAACAATGTCATACTGCACCAAAGAAAAAAAAAAAGGTAAATTATAATTTTAGGAGCTGAAAGTCTACTTTTTTCCCTACTTTTAGGACACAATTCTTTTACAAAGCTGAGGAATTCATAAAACTCACAGATGCTTTTGGTGTGTTGCACATCAGAAATCTCAAATCTTTTCCTGTGAGACTCTATTCACACCCAGAACAATAAATGGGTCATGTTTGTTCTACACAAGAGCCATTTTAGGGAAATTTGGCTGCTTTGGATATTTTGAAGTTAATAGAAACAGCTCAAAACTAAAACATCAGGAAACATAACCAGAGGATATTTTGACAACATTTAGAATTTGGGGTGGGTTTTGTTTTTTAAATAATTGGCCAAGCATGTCAGATTACAGCACCATAAAAGAGGATCCAACACCTCAAAGTTTCACCAGCAGTCAGACTTTGCTCAGGACTCATGGCTCCTCCATTTCTGCACACCATTTCCAAGGACTAACAGCCTGTGAATGGTGCCAGTCAGAAACGTGGCCACAATAAAAGAGGGTGAAGCATGGTGACATTTTCTCAGCTACTCGGTGTAAGCAAACAAACAAAAATACAAAGGGAGGAAAACAGCCTTGGCACAGATGGGTTCTTTTGCATGTTTCTTTCCACACATAGAGCAATTTAATCTTGAGTCAGCACGAGTTAGCAAAGGAATGACAGGTTGTTACAATTACAAGCTGCTTTGGAAGTATTACTATCAGTGCTGCCGCTATTTATGTTTAGTATTGTTATTGATGCTATTAATACTGCTTGTACAAGCGTTTAATGTTACTGTACCGATGTAAATAACATCTGGATTAACAGTTGAGAGAACAACATGATGCAAACCAGATTGATGGCTGAAGACACGGCATTTATTGGGTCACATTTCTGGGCTGCATTCCTGTGGATGTTGTGCATTCATACTGTGAGAGTCAATGGGAGGCTTTTCTAAATAAGCACCCCAGGGTCTGGGCTGTGCAAGAGGACATGATGATGTGACTTTTATTTTTTTCCTGCCTCTTCAAGGACAGATTTGTTACCAGATCACAGTGGCAGAACTTACCACAGAAACTCTAAGTCCTTCTAAATTAGCCATGAGGAAGCATTATCCAAGAATTCCAACCAGACCTCACTTCACATCTTGTTTGTATTATTTGTGGTCTCTGGCTTAACACCACAAACCACCCTTTGCCCCAAACTTCTTTAATCACAATCATAGCAAGGGCTCAGCAGAGACCTGAGTCTCACAGTGCTGAGCAGGGAGCAAAAGCTGGCACATGCTCCACAAATCCTGTATAGTCTTAACAGATGATAGGAGAAGGGAGACTGCAATCTAACTTCCCTGTATAGCAAACCCCCAAGGGACTCGGATGAATGTTCCCTGTAACAGGATTTCCACTGCAATGAACATTTCACAAGTCTCTGCCTCAGATGTGAGAAGAACCATCCCATTTGCATTAGATGCCATCATGGCACACAGTAAGAAAGCCCCTCCAAACCTCTGGGTCTCTCTCCACATCTGTCTCCCAAGCCATCCAGCTTCAGCAGCCTGTTCCAACTCCCATGGGATGTGCCATCATCAGCAGAAATGCAATCTGGTCTTCTCTGGGTGGTCTGAAGCTGTGCTGGGACACTGACCACAGAGGATGGGCTTCAGTTGCTTCAGCACAGGCACCTAATGCCATTTTAAGTCCTGCTATGTGGCCTCCTGCTCATACCCCAGGTCACCCCAAGGTCCTGCATCATAGCTCTATTTAGGCACATGAATCCCACTCTAAGGGAAGGATCCAGCACCAAAGGTTAAAGGATCACTGCATTCTCCACCAAGGTGCCTGGAGGCACATCAACAGCAGCCTTTTATTCTGGAGCAGATGTGCACTTTGGAAGTGAACCCTCTTACAGTCCTTGCTTACCACGCTTTCATTGGCATCATGGCACAGGCACAAAGCACTGGAAGGGGATTCCTTCTCCACTAAAGGACCCTGGAAGATGCTCTTTGGGAGCACATCTAGTAAAGTCCGACCATTAGCTGATATTTAGAAGCCATCCTGGAGTAAAATTCAAAACCACAGTGAGGATTATTTGCCCTTTTCATCAAATGCTTTCCTTTGCAGCTCTGCTCCTCTGGAACTATATCCACAGATTATGCTGCCTGTAGCAGCTGCTGAAGTCACAGGTAAGGGAAAATAAAGAAAACAGACTGATCTGAGCTGTTGCCAATTGAGTGCATTGCTAGCCCAGGGTCAAAAGGCTGCCCTGCTCCCCAGTCTGCTGACAGGATGTAAATATACCCCTAATACATATCCCCTAGCCCAGGCTGGATTCCCCCATGAGGATGCCACTAGCCAAATTTATTTAGGGTTTTTTTCAAGGTCAGATGTTCTCAGGATATCACATTCCTTGGTTACACTCAACATCCCACCAGGGCTGCACAGCCCTGCCTTAAGCCACCACGGGCCCCCTCACCCCAAAGCCTACAGAAAGCTGAACTGACTCATCAAAACCCAAAGGTTGCTTTTTTAAAGGTAAAGCTCTCCTTCCTGTCTGGGAATTGCAGACTTTAGGGAAAAGCCTTTCCACATGCTGAATCTTGCATTAATGTGCCTTATATTAATATGTAGATGAGGTTCATCCCTGACCTGTCACTGTGACCAGGTGTGACAGAAGTTCATTCGTTTGAGCTCTGCTGTGATTTTGGCTGTTGGGTTCCCTTGGTGTCTGTGAAGGACTAGTGTAGACAGAAAAAGCCTCATTTAGTCAATATTTAAATTACAATTTTAAAATAAATTAGCAAAATGCCAAAAACCCTGTATGTTAAATACAGAATGCATCAAGAAAAATGAGATAAAATACAACTGCCGTATCCAGGCTGCTCTTCAAGCAGATTTCCTCCAATAGCAGAGAGAAAAAAAAGGTCTTTTGCTGCTGAGATTGTAGTAAACAAGGGCTTGTAAAAGTGCATTAAAGCTGCTTTGTTCCTTTGGTTTATAAATGGGAAGTGCAGCCCCAGGTAACTGCTCTCAGTCACAGGAAGCCTGTGGGAAGTGAAGCCCTCTAGCTAGTGAAGCCAGCTATTTGGAGTTGAAATGCAGTACCTGAAACCCAGGGCCATCTCTCACGTCTCTTCTGATCACTTCAAGTTCCACTAAGTGTCTCCTCCTTTATTTATGGAGCATTTATCCTGGCCATATTTCCAGGGAATGGAAAACTCCCCTGGAGAGACTTTTTCAAGCAATCACATTAAAAGTTAAGCATCTTAACTTCGTACAGCGGAGTTGTCCCCATGATCAGAGCGTACATGCTAAACCCTTTTATACTCTGTTGTACATTGATTATACTCACTTCAGTGGAAAAAGGTAAAAAACATAATTTCCAGCTGCAGTTGCCCAACTTTTATGATATTTTATGTCTATCATTGAAATACTCAGAATGACCCATTCAATTTTACATTACAGGCATTACAATAGCTGTAATCATCACCAGGTTGTGTGATCACCTCCTAAGAATTAGCCATTAGAGAGAGAAACTTGCTTCTCAAAATGTGAAGCCTGCAGGCAACACAGGAAGCAACCTTCCCTATTTGAAAAAGGCCAATTTTTAACTTCCCTGGTTTTTAAACCTGTAGCATCAATAGGCAGATTTTACTGACATCAGGGAATAGTACATTCTCGGTCTGAAAGGCAATGGGAGATTAACTGTATGGTTTTGAATAGACACAAAGCAGGCATTGAAGCATCCCAGGGAAATATCCAGTCTAAGGAATGGTCTCCAACTGCAGCTGCTTTGGAGAAAAGGAAGCAGTCTGAGATACCCAATCAGTACTAGCTCAGCCCGTACGAGCAGGACATTAATTACCAGCATCCCTAAATCCCTCTGCATGGGCACCTCTCCTTACCCAGCAGCAGCCTCACCAAGTTTCTTTAAAACCAGGCATCTCACTTGTATTTAAAGGTGACCTTCATGGCGTATTTAAAGGTGACCTTCATGGTTTCACCATGACTTTCCTGCTGTCAAAGCATTTCCTCTTACTCTTTGAGCTGCTCATTCTTTGAAATGTTCTGAGACTGTTTAGATGTGACTGCATGCCAACAAATTACCCTGCAGAGCATCTGGCATTGGCATCAACTGAGGAATGGGCTGATGCCAGATCAGACCTATTACCTGGCATCCACACCAGTCTCTCAACCTTTACATGAAGCAGCCACTGCCCACAGGAGAAAGTCTTATGTCAGGCTGCTGTGAACCTGTGCTCCAGAGCAGAGAGTGCGAAGAAAGAAAAGATATTTTCTCTTGATAGTGCAGAGAAAGGAGCTTTGGAAGGAATTTGGGAAGGTCTGTTTGCTCAGACTGCTGAGGTAAGAGGAAAGTATTAGCCATTGAATGTAAAATAGGGAAGAACTCAGAAAAGAAGAACAAGTAATAGTCAACCCCCAGAAGATGGATTTAGTGTGAAAAAAAACCTTTAAAAAATATGATAATCCTTTTACAACAGGCTAGTTCTTGGCAGTGGTTGTGTTTTATGACATCCAAAGATGTGCCATGGGAGGTACAACTGGTTTTACCCATCTGAGAAAAAACAGCACGAATCCCTCTAATATACACAACACGTGTCCCATTTGTGGAACTTGCTCATAGATTAATTTTACTCATTTTTTTTATCTATAACTATCCCTGAGGAAATGAGTTTATCTTGAAACTCCTACATCTATGGCAGAAGAATACTCTGGAGATCTGAGCAGAGTGGGTGAAGTTTACTTTCCGGAAAATGAGTAGTTCATGATCCAAGTGATGCACATATGGCTATTCAAACAACTGCATCAACAGATATCAATTGTTTTCACTTCTTCCTCTGATTTATTCTTAAAAAAAAAATGAAACCAAAAACACCCATGGGCAAGGACAATGAAGGAAGTAAGAAGGTTATTCCAAATCCTCTATTCCACTGATGTCTAGAAACAAAGATCTTCTGACATAGCATATTTCAATGGCCTTTGTTTAACCTCCCCCCTCGAAAGATCTGAACACAGAGCCTTTGTTTTCTGGTGCTTTGTAGGCTAACCTACAGGTTATGCTTTGATAAATGTCCAATGAGCTAAGGAAACATCAAGGCTTTTCCTCAAGATGTGTAGTTGCTGTTTTGTCTGACATCTTCTATTCTTTTTAGACATTACCATAAGTATTTAGGAGGCCTCTGAAGCTCCTGTTTGCTGTTAGCACAGCTTGCTAAAGTACCCAATGCTGGTATTTTATCCATTTTAGCCACTTAGGACTTTAGCAGGTCCTTTAAAATTCACACTTCTGGCTCTGTCTCAGGAGAGCAGGCAGTGAGTTTCATCTTTACAAAACAATCAAATCCCTAGGGCCTGACAGACACTTTAAAGCAAAACCAGAAACTCAATAGGTGTTACATTGTGGTGCTCTGGAAGCAGGAATCTGGTAGCAAATGACTTCTCTGGCACAACATGGATTCACTCATGGCAAAGTTCCTAGTACAGTCAGGCATTTTATTCCTGATATACAGCAAAATGAATGCATTCCTTCAGTCTCCAGCTCAGAAACACCAGGTTGAGGAATTCATCAGCAGTTACAGACCCCACACTCCAAACTCAGGACAGTGCTGGTGCAGGGTGCTGCTGAGGTTGCCTCCTAGGGAGGGTGTGCTCTAGTGTAGGCTTGAATGGAAGAGCCTTTAATGCCATCAGTAGTGACACACAAAAGACTTTGGAATAGAAATTGGAGGGATAAACCTTTATGACAACACAGGAGAAGAGGAATGCCTGCTCTAAGGCCTGCCTGCTCTGTGCATTGTGCTTAGCTTCAGATCTTCGCTGGTCTGAGATACTGGATGCACTTCTATTTCAGATTATAAAGTTCCCTAAGTGCTTTTCCTCTCAAGAGCCTTCCCCTGATTATGCTTTCCTTTCTGAGGTTAGGCTTACTACCATGTGAGGTCACCTGAGTTTGGATTTTTTCAATGCAATTTCAAGTGAAACTCAGGACAACATAGTCCTCCTCAATACCCAAGTGATCAGGACAAAGACTTCTCTAAAGAGCTCTATCTACCTCCTTTCTCTGTGGATAAAGGCATACAGTGCCTTACCTGTCTAGAAATCAGAAGAAGATAGTGCCTACACTTCTCAAGAGAGAGAGGTGACAGAATTCAAGTAGGAATAGAGGGGCAAATTACCTGCATGCTTCCAAGGTGATGCATAGTCCATTCCACAGAAAAATTTGTATTCCTGGCTGAATATTTGATTAGCTAAACATGTTCTCATCTGCCCATGAGAATCTACATATTTAGACTTCCCATCCTGTCCTTTGGTTCCCATCAAAGCTGGTCATCTCAGGTACCCCAGGCTGCTTGGATAGCTGCCATTCAGATTTCCCATGCTTCCCACGCTTCCCACCGCTACTTTTGGTCAATATTTGAACATAATAAGGCCTACCAAAGCTCCAGAGAATGTTGCAGGTCCAGAGAATGATTTCATATTGAGCATGAGCCCATTAAGGGCTATACTGGTACCAAAAGCAACACCATCACCAATCCCCTTGTCTCCTTGCCCAGCCATCCTCTTCCTCTGCTTTACCAACTGCAAACACTAGGTTCACCCCTGATTTTTCAGCCAGATCATGAACTGGGGCTTGCCTTCACCTGGCAGTGCAATTACAGCTGTCAGGGCAGAGGAGGGGGCAAAACCACAGAGCCCAGGATGGTGAAAGGGTGCAGATGCCTCTTCCAGCTGATGGAACAGTCTTCAAGCTGCTCAGAGAACGGTGCCTTTAAAGGTGCTGCATTCTCTCAGGGCTGTTCTCTCACATGAGATGTGAAAACAGAAGCCCTGACCTCTTGTGGTCATTAAACACCACAAAACCAGTAAATTGCAATTTTCCTAATTCCTTAATCTTCTGTCTGAGCATTTTCTACCACACATGGTCGAAACTCCAGCAGCTGGATTTACACCAGCCAAATCTTGTTGGGATGGCACCAACCACAGTTATTAGCACTTTTTCCAGCCCTCTAGAAATCTTCTCTGAAAGGCAGTTCTGCCCAACAGTAGAACCAAACTTCCCTCTGCAAGTATTAGAGAGCTGCCTGGGCTACAACACCATTTACAATCCCAGGATTGTTTTACAGACAGATAGCAAACCACGTAAGTAATTCATGGCACGTTTGGGAGAAGTTAAAGATGAACTTACATTTAAAAGATTCATACCTGCTTCAAATGCCTGGGGCTGGAACCAAATAAAATACAGTCTGCTGGTTTATTGTACATGGTGAATGATGGATGGTTGTTTCAATGGTAAGGAACTCATTGGGACAGAAAGCAAACCAGCAGTGCCAGAGTGTGAGGTTAATACATATCAAGAGGCTTCTGCATTCCCTGAGGTCAGAAAAATCCTTAAACTGGAAGGCTGCTCCACCTGGGCAGGTGCAGGGAGCATGTAGAAGGCACACCACCCCACACAGGCATACCTAAAAACTTCCTGATGGTTAAACACACCAGGTTCTTGCCCCTTGCTATATGCTGGTTCCCTTGGTGCAAGAAGTGCACAGTCAAAATAGCAGAGAGCATCATTTGGAGCATCTTGATGCATCTCCTGCAGCCAGAGCAGCCTCCTCAGGGCAAGCTCCCATCACAGGCTGTTGCTGAGATAATTATTATTGGTGACAAAGTGGGAAACCATGCTGTGTCCCTCCAGAGAGGTGCAATAAGCTGTAATGGCAGAGTGAGTGTGTGCTGCAGGCACAGGAGCCATCTGTGCCAGTGCAGTGCACACACACCGCCTCCCCTCCTCACCCCCTGGCACCAGAGGGGCTGGAATCCCAGAGGGCCAAGATGGGAATTAGCCAAGGGTCCTGTCAGCATTTACCCACCTGGTTTCACCCACCCTTCAGCCATTCAGGTTGGTGTTTGTGCAGAGCCATGAAGGGGCCTGAGCCAGGATGAGGTTTTGTGCTCCAGGAGCAGCAGAAAAATCTTAAAACCACAAAACATGGCAACGCTTACTTTAATTCTGCAAACACTGCAAAGAGCCATGATGACAGTACATGTCATTATTAAGCTATCAGATAACATAAACACATTTTTGGAAGCATCTAATTTTGCATGCTACTCATTAAAAGTATTTCCTTCCACACGGCTTTTCCTCCTAAAGAGCGCAGAGTGGAATAAATCTCATTTCAGCTGTTTTCCCTGAGAGTAACAAAAGGTGCAGTCATGTTGTGGTGCTCCCTTCACCAAGCAGGGTGGAAGGAGGAGGATGGAGCATCCCCTGCATCCTGAGGGGATGAGCTGCTCCTCTCTGCACAAGTATCCTCTGCCTCTGCACCATCCATGCTCCAGCAGGGCTGTGCAACACTCACAGAAATGCACACGTGTTGCCTGTCCCAAGCACTTCTGTTCTTCCTCTGGCTCTTTTCAAGCACATATAAAGCCCTTTTACTTCACAAAAAAAAAAAAAAAAACCAAAAAAAAAAACCCAAAAAAACCCAAAAAAAACCAAAAAACCCCCCAAAACAAACAAAAAAAAAACACAAAAAACCCAAACAAACAAACAAAAAACACAAAAAAAACCCCAAACCAAACAAACAAACAAACAAAAAAAAACCAACACCAAAACCAAACCCCAAAAAACCCAAACCAAACCAAACCAAAACAAAAGGCATGAGAAAGAAAGAGCCTTCAGACTCCCCAGAGCCAGGGCAGAGGCCTTGCCTGTGTTAGCACTTAATTCCCACCCAGACATTTTTTTGTGCTGTAATCCTTGAGGAGTCCCATCATTTTAGATATGGGGACACTGAGGCACAGAGTTGGGAAAGTGTGGAGCACTGGTCACTCAGGTGGGACTACACTGAGTTCTTCCACTCACACAGCTACATTGTTGGAACTAAATGATCTTTAAGGTCCTTTCCAACACAAACCACTTTATGAATCTTGACTGGCAAAGCTCCAGTATAAGTGCAGGTGATTGTATTAAGGATTTTCCCATTGCAAACACATCAGTGCTGTTACAAGCCCACAAGAAGGTGACCCCTGTCACTGGAGAAACAGAAGCCTTCACAGAGAAATAACCACAGATCCTCCCAAAAATCTGCATGCAAAAACCACTTCTGTGTTTGTTTGTTTGTTTGTTTGGGGTTTTTTCCCCTGATTCTTCCTAATGTTTGGCCAACACAAATCCCCTATTAATATCCCAAAGACCTCTTCTACAGTGGAGTTCATTGCAGATTTGTATTAAACCTTTTTTGATGTTTACAAAACCCAAAGAATTTTATGCATTTGTGAAGGCCATGTGGCTGCCACTGAGGGACACCACAGCTCACAGGAGCCCTAATTAATGCCAATTACTCTTCCCATTGAGCTGCCTTGACTCCATCATCACTGTGGAATGAGGCAGGAGATGTCAAGAGGAGCAACCACATTGGCATGGAGTGCATGGTGACAGTCCCATGTCACCAAGCCTGGGACAATGCTGGGTGACAGGAGGCTGTGGGCACCCCTGGAGCACACTTTGAACCCCATGGTCAAAGGAAGGCACCAAACAGCCAAGACATGAGTGTTGCAGCTTGAGTCCATGCTGTAACACAGATTGAGGTGCTGTAAAGCTTTTCCCAGTGTTGTAGGAGGAAGTAAATGCACAGATACCCAAGGAAGAGTAGGGTGCATGTATGTGAGTGTGTGTGTGCACAAGCACATGCAAAAGGAGGCAGAAAGATGAGAAGCAACACAAACCTCACACCAAAAATTAAAGCAAAGTCCTTTCCTGGGGGCATTTTGGCCCTGTTCTCTGCTGTGTGGGGAGAAGGGGGACTGGTGCCCCAGACAACCAGTGTGCCCAGTATGGGACAGATGCTCCAACACACCAAACCCACCCAGCCATTCTCTGCAACGTTTTCCCCTCAGCAGAAGGGCAAGGCACGAGCATTCCAGCTTCTGCTCTGCCACGCTGGGCTCTCACCAGGATCTCTCTTTTCCAAACATATGATGCACTAATGATGCCACCCAGGGATGACAAGTAGCTTAAGAGCTGGCTCTACCCTCTGGACACCTGGCACGCTAAACCACGTAGCAAGTGGCATGGGCTGGCTTGGGAAAAAGCCATCCCCACTTTGGACAGCCACTGTGCCCAACTGCTAATGCAGTGCCTCCATCTCCCCTACTGCTGTTCATACAAGAGGAGAAAGGAAAAAATTCAGGAAGAACAATTGACTTGACCACTCCAGAAGTTGTAATTACTGATTCAAATGGCAGATGATGAACCATGATAGGTCAGAGTAAAATAACAGTGAATTAAATCAGGGAAAACTCATGCAATATTTTATCATTGTACAATAATCATATCCATGGGCAAATCAGATCAGATTTTATTTTCTGACACTTAAGGATCAAAATTTGTCATAATGTGTAGGAATACATGCTGTTTCTCCCAGTTAACAAGTGTTAGCACAAGAGAAAAATGCCTCCAAGTTGCACCAGGGAAGGTTTATATTGGATATTAGAAAAAGTTTCTTCACAGTGGAATAAACTACCCAGGAAAGCGGTGGGATCTCTGTCTCTGAAGATAGTAAAAAAACATGTAGATGTGGTGTTTAGCCACAAGTTTTAGTGGTGTGCCTGGCAGTACTGGGTCAGTGATTGGACTAGATAATCTTAGAGGTCTTTTCCAACTTTAATGGCTCTGTGATTCTTTAAAAGCTCAACACGCAGCACCCAAACCTGGACACTGGTGCTGAAGAGCTGCTGCAAGGGGAAAGTGCTGGGTCTGCCATCCCAAGCACTGCTAGGGCAGAGGGACCCTCTGTGTTAGAGTCTGTCCCCAAGGAAGCTCTGCCCGTGGCTCCCATCAGGGCTGGAGCTGTGTTCCCCCCTCAGACATGTCACTGTCATTGCCCTTATTTTCAGTGTTAATTTAGTGTTCAATTTGGCACTGTTACAAAAGGTTTCCAGGAGAGTACAGAATCTAGACAAGGGTCAAGAAGAGCTGTTAGGAAGTCCTTCCATCAACTCAGAGGGTCACAAATTTAGATTAGCTTAGGCATTGACTTTTCCTGTTCCTCTAGTGAGGGCAGCTAAATCCTTTGTTATTTCCAAAGAACATCAACACCTGAACGTTGCACCACTTCACCTACAGAGAGAATTGGTTTTTGCAGAACTTCAGGAACACAGAAAAGATGGTGAGGAAAAGTCACAAGATCTGAACAGGCAGAGAAGGGTGAGGTAGAACAATCCTTACACTGTTTTCTCCATGAAACAGAGGCACAGGGCACTGAAACATCTTTTTTCTCTTAAGCATACAGCTATCCCTCCTCCTGCTCAGCACACCTCTGGTGTTGGCATTCAGTATGTTTCTGCAGAGCCACCCAGAGACACCACACACTGAAATGATAAAGAGCAAAAAGGCTGCATATTCATCAGAAATGTCCTTTGGACTGAGAGTATAATTGCAAAGACCATCAGCTTTTATATTTAGGTCCTACCTGTGCACAGAGAGCACAGGTACCTGCTTCATGCAGCTCAGCTCAGGCACAAAGCAAATCCTCTTGTATCACCAAAGTCACCCATGATGGTGCAGATTGTTCTGTCTTGTTCTGTCCATGAGCTATCAGGACTCTAAAATAGAGTTCTACCACATACCATGTCAAAATAAATAAAACAAAGCACTTTTCTAATTAAATAAATGATGAAAGGGAAAGCTAAGAAGCAGTGCAGCTGGGAACCCTTTGAAATAATTAGATCTACCTACTTGGCTCTAAAGTTTTTTTACTACCAGGAGCATCAAGAAAGGTGTCAGCAAAAGACCTTCTAATTTCTTAGGTGAACAACACTGAGGGATTTAAAACCTATTGAGAGAAGCCTGGGATTCTTTAAGTTGACTGAAGCCAAAGTAATTCACCCTGAATGCAGGCCCTGAAGGTGACTGTGGAGCTTAGAATAAGGATGTCAACATGGTGCTTTCATTGTTTGCTAGTGGAGCTGGTACTGCACATGGAGCTTGCCTTGACCATTTAATTAATAAAGGGACCCACGCAGCTGGAATTAACGTGAACTTTCAAAGCATCAAAAAGTCCAGCGAAGGATCAAGCTGATATTTTCATTTATATATATTAGCTTATTCTGGGCCATTGTTGTGCTCCTCATTCACAGCCTCTTACTCACACACACACACTCTTACATACTTCCATTCATTTTACCTCCACAGTGCTTCTGTGTGATGGGGGCTATCACCAATTAACATTGACAATGGGAGCTGGAAGGGAATTTTAGCAAGCACAGCAGGGGCTTTTTCTCCCCAAAATCTTTGAGGAAAGGGATTATTTCCCCCTGCCCTCCTCCCTCCAAAAATGGTGAGCTCCATGCCAATATTTTTCTCTGATCCTTTTTTCTATTCTTGATTTTACTCTGTCTCTTTTCCTTTTCCTTTCATTTAACACCAAACTATAGCAAGGACAATCCTTCAAAAACATTTTCATTGTAGAGTATTGAACAGAATTGGCTTCAACCCTGCCAGGTCAACATGGTCATTCCACTCCTCAGCACTCCACAGGGTCCTATAAATTAGCCCATGAGAATCTAGAGTTTATGCTTCCCCCAGTCAATGTAAATACTGCCTTTTCTCTTCTTCCTATGCCAAGGGGTAAAGGTTTCAATCAATATTATCACAAAATAATATTTGATAGAATGTTGGTCTGTTTGCAGACTCATCAGTCGCTTTTTCACTCCAATAACTCTCAAGCAAGATGGGACTTCTGGTTAAATCAGACCACAAACAAGGGTGATAGGGATTTTGAATCAACACAGATGGTCTAATCAAGCATAAGACCTTGGGCTTGGCACAAGCATCACTAGACAACTTTCTCTACTTTGTATGTTCAAGACAAAAGAACATGATAGCCTAATTGTCACTTCTAGCTTTGTATCCTATTGATCTTTGGTATCATGATGGCTTCATGGTTAAACTCTGCAGGTAATCACCACCGAAGCCCCTGTGGATCACTATCCCAGATGCTGGGCAAGCATGCACTTTGATGCAAACCTTTTAGCTAGGTGGCAAAACAAGTAGAAATTACTTCATATAAGCCCCTTGTTCTAGGGAATGATACCTCTTCAAAATTGACATCACCTCCCATTTTCAATTAAACTTCCCATTTTCAATGAGGCCATTGCAAATATTCCTTGTGATGGCTTCAGTGGGCATTCAATACAATTTTACAGAGCAGAAACTGGCTCCCAAGCAATGTCCTGTCCTTTGGATGAGACATAAAGCTGAGAATGTTCTTAAAGACATCTGAGTTGAGAACCAAAATGTGTGCTGCAGTCACACGCTGAAGGGAAGGGATGGCATCCAGTGGGACCTGGACAGGCTGGAGAGGTGGGGCTGTGGGGACCTCACAAATGACAGCACCTGAAAAGCTGAGAGGAACTCAGACTGGTGAGGACACTAAAGACAGCTGTGTTCTGCTGTGCTCACAGCTGCTCAAGAGCAGGACAGCTGTCTTTAGTGTCCTCACCAGTCTGAGTTCCTCTCAGCTTTTCAGGTGGCTGCCATTTGTGCTGCTCCAAAGCCATCAGCCAAAACTCCACCTCAGGGCCAGGCCACACCAGTGCTGCAGCCTCTGTGTTCACCAGAGCTGCTGTGCTCTGGCACAGAGTAGTGGATTCATAGTTAGTCAACAGCCTTTTGTACGGTAGTCTCATTTTGGGAATCATCCTAAACTTTAGGATAGCGGGGGAGTTACAGAAGAATCCATTTACTGGCAGGGAGTTGACACCAAGAGCTCTGGGGGAGTCAGGAGAAATGTGGTGTCTGTGGTATGTGAGTGTGGCAGCAGCTGTCTGTGAGTGACAGAGGGAGCAACTGTCGGGATATCTCCCAGTGACATCTTTCCAAAGGGCAAACTCAAGGAAATTTCTGGATTAAACACTATTTAATCAGTGTTGAATGCCACTTCAGTCAGTATCTTTTAGCAGAAACCCAGTGTCTCTCGGAAAGGCTCAGTTAAATATTTTGGTAGCTCCTCTGGCTGTTCCTCCCTACAGCCTGACAAACATTTCACACTGGTTGCACAGCTTTCGGTTGGAAGGAATCCCAGCTTTGTTGACACTGACTTCAGTCAGCTTCAGAGGGCCTCTTAACTCTGCTTTGGGGCTTGTCAACACACAGCGGACTGAGACACAATGCCAGCAGGCAGCTCCTCCTAGAAAACATTATTTGAATCCAAATTGTCTTCCAGGCACTTTTTTTAAAACTTCATATTGTGTGAGTTACGTGCTTGTCAGAAGAAAGATCTGTGTTCAGCCCTCATTGTTCAAATTTAGAGAAGGTCATCTTCTTATTGCTGCACCAGCAACCCCAAAAATATCACACCCTGGTCTGTCAAATGTCTTCAACATGGCAATGTACAACGAAATACAACTTGGTGCTGCCAAATAACAACAAGAATGTGAAGAGAGACTATCACAAAAGCACTTGGAGATTACTTATGTTTAGGAAAAACTTCATGAGAGGTAATTTTTCTTTTACATGTATGATCAAGCACCATTACGTGGAAAGCTTCCACTATCCATTCTGCCTGTGTTGTCCAGCAGCAAAAAAAATACCTCTACTCTGGATAGATATTGGTATATTTAGTTCTGTTCAATCAATGCAATCCTGGGGTTCACAGAATCACAGAATCATTGAGTGGTTGGGGTTGGAAGGGGCCTTTAAGATTGTCCAGTTCCAGCCCTCACTGGGGCAGGGATACCTTTCACTATCCCAGGCTGCTCCAAGCCCCTTCCAACCTTCCTGGCCTTGGACACTTCAGGAATCCAGAGGCAGCCACAGCTTCTCTGGACACCCTGCGCCAGTGCCTCACCACCCTCATAGTGAAGAATTTCTTTACAACATCTACTGTCTTTCGGTTCACCTTTTGTCCTATCATAACAGGCCATGCTTAGAAGCCCTCTCCATCTTTTTTGGCCTTCTCATCAATAAACACCTCCAAGTCCTTCCCTGCAAGGCTGCCCTCAACCCATTCTCCACCCAGCCTTTACTTATGCTTGGGGTTGCCCCAGTCTGGGTGCAGAATCTGACATTTGGCTTTACTGTCATTTGTGAGGGCCCCACAGCCCCACTTCTCCAGCCTGTCCAGGTCCTTCTGGGTGGCATCCCTTCCCTACAGTGTGTGTGACTCCACCACACATTTTGGTTCCCAAGTCAGATGTCTTTAAGAACATTCCACCACCTGCAAGACAATAAACCTGCACAGGAAGCAGCCCTTGTACATTTCCCACTTTATTCAAAGGAGAAAGCAGAGAAAGAGCATCAAAGAGAGAACTTTTCTCATGACTCAGTAAGATCAAAGAGTAGTTTTATTACAAGCCCTGTTTTACTAGAAGATATTTATGAAGACTTAACTGAAGATGCTGTAGTTTATAGAAACTGGAAATATTTACTTGTATTAAAGAAGAACCTAGAAGCCTCTAGAAGTTTAAAGCTCTCTTGCACTAGTCTTGGTACTAACAGTTGAAGACATCTAGAATTTTTAAGAGGTTCTGCTCCAAACAGCCCAGGTGAGAAAACTTTCGTTTCCCCTCCAACACAGGCAAGAAAAGAAAGTAACCAAAGAAAGTAAGCAGAGAAGAAAAAAATTTATCTAAGAGCTTAGAGAAGTCAAGAATAAAATTGCTCTTTCTGCCACAGCACTTGGTGCACTCATGGGGTGGATAATTGTGAAGGAAATCTTTGTCTCTGATCAGCAGTTTAAATTTACCTACTGATTCAGCTAATTCAGCCTCAATTTTTAATTAACAGATTCTAAGTCCAACTGGGCTGGGGAATGGCGTGTGGGTACAAAAGACTCACCAAGCTCCAACATGGGAAAGATCCATCTTATCAGTGAAAATAAATGGAGGAGGAGGAGAAAGGTTGTACAAAACAGACTGTAACCTGGCTTATCCCTCCACCTTCTGTCAGGTGGCAGCTCAGGTCTTCTTGAGCTTGAAGTTGGGTGTGAACCATGATGTCTAATAGTTATCAGTAATGACATTTTTCATTACTGTTTAGTCTATTTTTAGAATGCTTGAACATTTGGTCTCTGTAGCACCCAGAAGCAGCAAGTTTCAGAGGTTTTTTAGATGAAAAATAGTGGCTTTTTTTTTTTGTTTCAGGTGTGCCACCTGGTTATTTCACTGGATGAAGGTGGGCCTTGCATTTTGAGAAAATGTGAATAATTGTTTGCTTATTGCTTCCTCCTTTCCATTCCTGATTTTGATGCCTTCTGAATCTTTCCCTCATCTGCTTCCCAAACTGGCTTATCCCACCCACTCTTCCTTGTGAGGGAGAACAGGGCTCATGCAGGAGTTGTCATCTCCTTCCATCATCCAGATCAGCTTCACCAGTAACTTCAAGCACTGGCTTTAGTTCTGAGCCCACCCAGGGAGGATGGAGGTCATGAAGGTAAATGTCAACCAGGCTGGGGGAGCAGGACAAGAAGAATTGGAAAGAATGCAGAGCTCTGAATATTGTCTGCTTCAGATGAAAAAGCCCTTCAAGTTACTAAATGAGGGGGAAAAAAATTAAAAGTAAGTATTTCTTGATTTTATCATAAGAAACTGAAGTTTCGAGGCTTTTGTCCACTATGAATGAACAAAAAATGGGATTGCAGTTTGCAGAGTGTTTTGAAATTTTCTAATTATTATCCATTAAACAGAGTCTTGAATAAACTGCCATGGTTTCTCCCCACACTTCAATTTCTCTTATGTCAGCTTCATTTTTGTCTCCCTTTTTCTCAGCCATTTCAAAAATATCTGGAGATCAAGTAGCTGAAATTGAAAATGAAAAGGATAGGATGAAAGAAAGAAGAAGCTAAAGGAGAAAAGAAGGGAGGGGGGCAAAGCTTGAAAAGACTTTCTCCAGAATGCAGATCATGGGCATATTTTCATAGGAAAGGTCCCATCAGGCTGTCATCTCAGCCCCCATGGCTGTGCTCTGGGAGCTCTTTTCCTTTTTCCCTTTGTTTGCAGCCCGTCAGGCTCAAAGAACCATATGGAAATGACTCACGTTGCTCTGGCCACAGATTTGGGCCATGACCACACTTCTCTGAGCCTCTTCAGAGACCTGCAAAAAGCTTCTTCCTGTGAGTGCCAGCAGGTCCCTACCTACAAAGCAAACAGCAGATGCTGCAACGACGGGCAAATGTCCAAGCACGTAAGACAACACTAATTAAAAGACGTATTTTCTCATGAAAAGCTGGAGGTTATTAAAAAAAAAAGGAAATGCTTAGCTGGGAAAATCTGCTGCTATGCTGAGTGTACTGTACTGCACCATTAAGACATGCAGAAGTACTTTTAAGTTGCCTAATGGCAAGGTTACAGCATAATCTGTGATTAACTTGCTTCATGTTGTCAGAGGCTATCAGTCACTCCAGAAGAAATCTGATTTCTGCCTCTTGCCCTGTGTCTGGCAAAGCATCACATCAGGAGGCTGTTCCCATCCCAAACAGCTCTCAAATCTCCAGTTCCTCTAAATAGGATTTTGGGATCCTCGATCCAGTCTGTCCAAAGACAGTATCTACCTGCTTCTCCAACCTTTCTGGTAGGAAAAATGTAGCTTAAAAGTGCAATTTGTTATTTTCTCATTGAAAACAGCTCCCCCAGCTCTCAGAGATCTCTGCTGAAATGGATTTTTTGCTCCAGTGGACTCCATTATCTTTTTTCCATGATTTTGCTCACCTCTGCTAATGGACATGGTTTTTCACTGTAATTATTCAGTATGCAGGATGTGCTGATGGCTGCTTTCTGTCTCAGGACATTTCCTTTCTAATTTGGAGTCAGTCAGGGCCTGAAGATGTCAATAAAAGTCTGGGGACAGAAACTAGGGTATTTGAAAATTTAGTGCAAGACAAAGTTCTGGGTTACCAAGTATGATGATGCAATATTGCAAAAATCTCCATCAGCACCTTCCAGTGTTGACACAGGAGCAGTGAGTGACCTAAATGTGCCCAGTTTAAACATCACAACTGCACAGACACTGGGAGCATTTTCAAGGAGCAAGTATTTTTCACAGCATTAAAAAAAAAAAACCAAAAAAACCAAACAAAAAACAAAAACAAAACTCCCAACCTTGAATTACAAAACACCTAAACACCTTTTACAAGCTTCAGGCTGGTACTGTACAGACATAGATGATTCAGTAAGTTACCCTTTGGAGTGATTCAGGGATCAGAGGAGACGACTGGGAGTCAAGATTTCCCAATTTTTTCTCCTATTTACCTTTAAACAAATCCCTGGTGGGATTTCTGCTTTACACAGACATCAAACACCCACAGCTCCTCCACACTTCAATTCAAACTGCACTTGTTCAGCATCTCCATGGTGTGGACCTCCTGTCTCTCTGGACATTAAATTAGTCACTGTCAAGATAGGGTTAATGCTACTGACCTTTGGTAGATTTTGCACTTTTGTTTGCAGAGCAATTTGAGATCTTCAAATTGGCTGTTCCAGAGGTGCAAATATATTGCAGTGATCCTCCTAAACAAACCCAGTGAGTGTCATTTTGCAGAGAGTGCTGCCAGCTCCAGAGCTGGGAGAACAAAGGTGTCCACAGGCAGCCTTGAAGGTGAGTGAGTAACACAAGCAGAAAAGCTTTTACCCCAAAAAAGCTTTTACCCACTGTTTTACCCCCAAATCACTAGAAAATTTTAAAATGACACTTGGAGAGGCTCAGGCCATTGCTCAGTCTCTGTGCACTCACTGCTCTCTGTGCCAGGGCAGGCAGAGCCTGTATTCCCATAAGCAGGTGACAGAAGAGCACAGATTTGGTTTGAGCCACAAAATGTCAAACCTAGTGGGTTCTAGAACCAACAGCAAAAGGGTTCTGCAGGTTCCCGTGGGGCAGGAAAAGTGGAAAAAATTATCAAGTCAAATGTAGCAATGGTACACAGGCAGGGCAAGGAGTTTTCTAGAGAAAATGTGAATGGAGAGAGTGGGGGTACAGAAAAGAAGATGATTTTGGTTTAGATGATTGCTTTTCTTTGGCCTAACTAGCAATAAAAAAAATTGGGCCAGGTCTGAAAATTGCTCTTGGACAATCAGAGATAACAGAATTAAGCAGAAGCACCAAGCAAGCGACAGGATGTTAATTCAAGCTAGATTTTTAACAGCCCTGGGTGAATAACTCTCAACAGAACCTTTTCTAGCTGAAGCATATGTATTTTTCTATTTTTCTGGACCTTTTCTTGCCACCTGACCAAATGCAGAATACAGTCATCTCCAAAATTATTCTACACTCAGGATTCTGCATTTCTTTTGTCTCATATTCAGGACAACATTTCAGCAAGGACAGCTGCTGTCAGGTCTGGTGCTCACCTCCTGCCGTGAGGTTCACAGTGTGGCTGGAGGAGGTTGAGAGTTCTGCAGAAAGAGCAGTGCAAGCAGAACAGCTCCTCATAAATATTACTAAATTCAAATATCCAATGTGTTTATCCCCGCTGCAAACCTATTCCAACAGATCCTGGTGGCAATAGCGTGATAGCAAACTCCTTTCTCTGTGCAGTCCATGCCATAAAGGCAGTGGATTCACCATACTGGCCACAAACCCTCCCACATTCAGATTTTTCCCAAGTCTCACTCTGTGTGTACTCACTCAACAGCATCCTGTTCCTGGCATGCTTCTAACGGTGCTCCTGTAAAACCACAGCACACAAACACTGTTGTACTCGTACTAATATTTCTTCTCCACAGTTGGAGAAAGTCTGATCTTAAAACTAGGTTTCTGTTGGGAGTAAAAATAGTGGCTCTCAATATTCAGTGTTTGTTTATATCTCACTGCTTCCACTAGCATTCCTGCCGTTTAATTTGTTTGGAAGACTATTCAAAGGAAACTAATAAGTGGTGTGAAGACAGGAAGAACTATAAACCACTGAAATCTGAGAACACATTCAGTGACGTTATCCACATTATTTGCCTGGCTCTGTTATTTAAAGTTCAAGTCAAAGGGGAAGTTTTGTTTTTACAAACAAAGACTTGCACACGTATGGACTGAATCTCTTTTCCTCGGAAGCTCTGCTTGGATCAGACAGGATCAGCAATCTGCATAAAAATAAAGAGCAGCAATATTCCACTTGCAATTAGGCAGATTTAGCCCTGATCCAAGCACAGACAGCACAATTCTCTGGCTTCAGTGGGAGTTGTTCCAGGTTTGAAGATGCTTATAACTTTGCTAGCCTGTGTTATCAATTCCTTTTCTTTTATAATAGTTGCTTATGGAAACACTGACTTGCATTTGAGGTTTCCAGATTCTGAAATTTTAGGCAGGCAGCATTTTCGAATATAAAATCACCACTTTAGTCTGACACAGAACAAAGTCAAGTTTTGACTTAAATGAAACATAGAAACTACAGTAGAAATATTTAAAAAGAAAATTTTGTACCAGTGGTTATACATGATACAGAATCACGGAAAAAGCTGAGTTGGAAGGGAGAAACACTTCTTGAACTCTTAAAGGTTTGATGCTGTGACCACTGCCCTGGCAAGCCTATTCCCGTGCCTCTGGGTGAAAAACCTTTTTCTAATATCTGACCTAAACCTCCCCTGACACAACTTCAGGCCATTCCCTCAGATCCTGTCACTGCTCACCACAGAGCAGGGATCAGTGTCTGTCCCTCTTCCCCTCCCAAGGAAGCTGTACCCGCAGTGACGTCTCCCCTCAGTCTCCTCCAGGCTGAACAGAACCAGTGCCCTCAGCCCCTCCTCACATGGCTTCTTCTTGGGGCCCTTCACCATCCTCGTGGCTCTCCTTTGGACATTGTCTGATAGCTTGTTGTCTTTTTTATATTGTGATGCCCAAAACTACCTCCAGCACTCGAGGTGAGGCTGCCCCAGTCCAGAGCAGCGTGGGACAATCCCCTCCTTGCCCAGCTGCCAGTGCTGGGCCTGATGCTCCCCATGACTCTGTTGGCCCTCCTGGCTCCAGGACACTGCTGACCATATTCAACTTTCTGTCAGCCAGGACCCCCAGCTCCCTTTCCAAAGCCCTGCCCTCCAATATCTCATTCCCCAGTCGGTCTTTACACCCAGGGTTGCCCTATCCCAGGAGCAGAATCCAGCACCTTCCCTTTTTAGATACTTGCTCAGTACCTCTTCCTGTCCTGCATCCAAGTTATTTATGAGGATGTTGAAGAGCACAGAGCTGAGGATGGACCCTATGGAACCCCACCAGTGACAGGACTCCAGCCTGATGTCACCCCAGTCACTTTGTGCCCAACCTGTCACCCATCCCCATGACAGGTTTATCCAGCTGGCTGCTGGACATTGTGACCAGGAGGACACTGTGAGAGACAGTACTGAACCCTTTACTGGAATCCAAAAAAGATTACACCAACTGGCTTCCCTAGGTAACTAGGTTTGTCATTTTGATATCAAAGGCAATCAGGTTTGATAAGCAGGACTTTCCTTTCACAAAGCTGTGCTGCCTGTGAACAATAACTGTGTTGTCCTCCAGGTGTTTTTCAATACTCCCCAGGACAATATTCTCCATAACTTTACCAGGCACAGAAGTGAGACTGATAGGCCTGTAGTTGCCAGGGTCCTCTTTCTTGCTCTTCCTGAAAATCAGGACAACATTCACCAGCTTCCAGTCAACTGGGACCTCTCCAGATTCCCAAGACCACTCAAAAATTGTCCAGAGAGGTCTTGGATGACATCAGCCAGCTGCGTTAAATTTACTACTCTGAGTGGGATACCGTGATACATGTGGATTTTTTGTAACATTAAAAGACACAACATTAATATTGCACGACCTTTCTTTGGAGGAAATAAACAAACAGAGCTTCAAGGATCTGTTATTCCTGATCAGCTTGTTATAAAAATTCCCCTTTAAAACTGAAATAGACAAATCAAAGCAATTTTGCTATGAAGAATGTGTGTTAACAAAAAAAAAAAAAAAAAAATCCTACATAGTGTATACATAAATACAAGAGATTTTAGCTTAACTTTCTGGTCTCAACTTTTTTATCTCTATAGTAGCTGCTCAGAATGGGAATTCTATTGTGTGTCTTAACTGGAGTGGCTAAGGCAGGCCCAGGGCTGATAATTATAATTTAGTCCCCCGGATGATTGAGAAGCCTTACAGAGGACTGCACAGAGCAACTTTAACAGCCCTTCCTGATGCCTAACTAGGAAATCTGTTTCAAAGGGGCTCCGTGAATTGTAGGGTACAGTCAATTAACTTGAATATTAATTATCTATAATGAATGTACCCTTCTTCGGGGCTTGAAAAGAAGCAAATTACTTGGAGAGGGACTAATTAAGATGATGTAATCTTGACCATGAAGAATAATTCCTTCCTAGTGACAGAAATGATCTAATTGAAGTATCTCATTAATTAATGTCTCATGAAATTGACTGATAAAATGCCTCTATGAATGCCTCCTGAACTTGGGGCCGGCGGAGCATTGTCGCGCATCCACTCCCGCTCCAGACCCTATCGCTGACAATATAATTAGACCTTGGAAGCATGCTGTGCTCAGAAGGATTTATAACTCTGCAGTGTGGATAATCTACAAATGCAAAGTTAAGACAATGCAGCTTGCCACCGTGAGATTTCTGAAGTCAGTGAGTGAAGCCATAAATCAGGTATAAGCCAGTGGATGACAAGCGAATTCCCTCTCCTGCCAGCTCTGCCAACCTGCACTGAGACCAGCCCCACAACCTGCTGATAACCCTGCACAAGTGCTGGCAGCTCTAAAAGGCTTCCCAAGAGCGCCATGTCCAAGTGCTCTGTGTTACCAGGTAAATAAAGTCAGATTAAAGGCATTTTATTTTCCCTTTTTCACTAGATCAGCACACGCCTGTGAATTTTAGCTAACAATGCTCCAAGTCCCTGAGAGGGAGGGGCAGTGGAAATACTCTTCTACAGTCCCCTTGCTGAGGAGGTCACTGAGTGTGATCAGCAAAGCTTTATCAAGAAGAACGGCTTTGAGGTGCTGGAGTGTGTCCAGAGAAGACCAGTGAAATGGGTGAAGGGTCTGGAGTCTTCTGATGGATGGCTGAGGCTAGGGGTGTTTACTCTGGGGAAAAGGAGACTCAAGTGAGACCTTCTCATCCTCTATAACCCCTGAAGGAAGGTTGTATCCAGGTAGAGGTTGATCTCTTTTCCCCAGTAACCAGCAATGGGACAACAGGAAATGGCTTCAAGTTGCACCAGAGGAGGTTTAGATTGTGTATTTAGGAAAACTTACCCCAAAAGGGTTGTCAAACTTTGGAACAGATTGCCCAGGGAAGTTGTGGAATCCCCATTCCTGCAAGTGTTCAAAAAACACAGATGTGGCGCTTGGGTCATGGTTTAGTGGTAAACATTGGGTTAATAGTTGGACTCAATGATCTTAGAGGTTTTTTTCCAATCTAAACAATTCTATGATTCTACCGTTTGAGGTTATTTATTCTGGTCAGAAAACCTGAAAAAAACCATAATTTGGCTTAAGACAAAGGTTATATGTTTTATTTTGATTGCCAAATTGGATCTTTTCAAAGTTTTGGTAATAGTATTTTTCCAATTTTTTCCTGTCCCACACTTTTTAAAATCTTCAGCACGGTCCTCTAAAACTGGCAGAGGGTTCCTAGGTTCCAGTGAAATATGATAAGCAGTAATAAATGGACTGTGGATGGTATAAAGGGAAATTTGAATCTCAGAACTAACAATGATCAATTTAGTACAAGCCTGTGGGAGCTAAAAATCATATAAGGAAACCGTAGAAACACAGCAGCCAGGCAGGCAAACAAGATGAAACTAGGCCAGTCCGAGGATGCAATATTGTTATTTGTTTACAGCTTTTCTGTTAAAGTGAATTAAATGCCCACAGCTGATAAAAGGTTCATCTACCAGCACAGAAGCTCCTGAGTATCTCACACTATTCCAGCACTAATTACATTTCATAAAGCTACCAAATATACCATAACTAACATTTATTGGCCAATGAAATGTTGCTCTAAGTTAATAATTACAGATATATGTAGACAATAAAAAGTGAAGCATCAGCCTGGACGCAGGAGGGGAGATTAAATGCTTCTGCTTTTACTGAGTGTTGCTGAGAGGCCAAATTTAAGACCAGAGGCGACAGTACCCCAGGAAAGCCAGTAGGAATAGAGGAAAAAAAACCCCTTAACTGGGGAATTATGCAGGAGAAGAATATTCATTGTACCCATCTCAAATTTTCCCAAAACTCTGATACTGTGGATCCCTTTTTACCTCTGAAAAAGGAGCTCAAATGGAGGTACTGAGACTTTTGCTTACACCAACAGAGAAATTCCTGCAGCCTCAACAACAGCTGCAAGCACACAACCCCAAACTCTTTCCAGAGCACTCAGGTCCATACAGAGTTCATGCAGAGCACAAACTTCTCTCTCCTGCATCCCCACTGCTTCCCTGCCATCCCTACCGGTCTCCTGTCTCAGGGCAGGTTGGGAATGGAAAGGAGCCTGGCCAAGCAAAGCTGCCATTCCTCCTGTAACAGAAGAAAATGTTAGACCTGCTGCAAATTTTGCCAGGAGCCAAGCCAGCCTTCAGCAGTTCCCCAGCAGAAACCAGAGGGTCACCTCCTCTCTGGTGTTCCACCAGGACAAGGATGAATCTGCTTCTCAAAGCTCGTTCAGGAAAATGCCCAGGAGTTGGAGTCTGATTGTTCTATTAGTTTTTCTTTACCCAGATGAATTGGGAAAAGTCTGATTAAACCAAAAGAGAAGCAGAGGGAAGAATCAGCCTCATTCTAAGTCTTTTTGTCACTTGGCTGCCAGGTCACATCTTCACTCCTGTTGATTCCCACATAGCCAATAACCAGACACTGGGGTGCAGTGCTTAGAGCTTTATCTTGGGTACAGATTCTCCCTCTAAGGCTCTTACTTTCTTATGTAATAAGATTAAAGCAGACTTAAAAGAGCAGTAAGGAGATGGGGAAGGTCAAAAATGCCATTTACTATAAATAAATGCTCTGTCAGTTTGAAGGCACAGCACCATCATGGTTTGGGCAAACCTTCACCTGGCTGAAGGTGCAATGTTGAGCAGCTGTCACTCCTTGCAGACATGTCAGTGTGGATGGGAGGAAAGGCTGGAAGCAGAAGGAGAGACCTACAGGGTACAAATAGCAAAGGATGATGTTTCCCTCCTCTAGCAGCTTTCTACAAGTAAAGAGAGGATCTCTGAGTAGCAAACCAGGTTTGATTATTACTCCTGCATGGTTTTGAATAGAGAAGATTAATGTTCTTACCACCTGCTATCACTAGAGAGATAACAAATTCCAGCCAAAGGTAATTTGGATGGTGTATGCCAACATACCTGGTGCAACATACCATGACCATACAAATAAAAAAATCATGGACATATTCAGGCTTAAAGAGACACCCATGAGCCTAGTGACCCAAGTGAGTTTTTCAGGGACAAAAAATGAACCCAAGAGAACACACAAAAAAAAATCAAAAATGCTTGGGGACCAGCACTTAAGAATGACAAGAAACCACCCTATTTTCACCAACACTGTCCACTGTTAGAACAGCTGATTGTTAAGGCCTCTGTCTAGCACTGTAGTGATGATGTTGAAAGGATACAAAGTGGGTTCTGTCTTAAAAAATTGAACCATTGCACAGTTATAGTTGAACACGTGCATATGCCTCATAGGAGAAATACTGGGTACATCCACACCATCAGCCAGATTAAGACTGGGTCAAGGCTTTCTCTGCCACCTACTTCTGGGGGAACACTATAGGACAATGTGCAAGTCTCTATCCTGGATGTGTTCCTCCCAGGTAACAGCAGGATGGTCCAGACTCGAGACAAAATAAAAACCATGTGTAAAAACTCTGGGGCACAAATAAATTCCAACTGCAGAGCCATGCAATTATGGTTACAGGAGCAATGTGAGAGCAGATGCACCAAGTCTTCCTCTTACACTGTGTCTCAAGGCCTGCAGACAGCCATCTTCTTCTCAGTTGCACCTCATTTTTTCCCACTGTGGTCATAAGGATTGTATTGCTTCTGTCCAACTGCCTGTCCAGAGTCAATGAAGCTACAAGACCGCAGCACTCCTGGAGGAAAGGAAGACATTGGTGACTGATTTGTATTTTTCATGCTCATAGCATGGATATATTTATACCTTCTTGGTGGGGCAGTTCCATTATCCACAACCCACGTGTCCTTCAGCAGGGAGAAGGGCACACAGAGATTACAGAGGGCTGATTCATCCTGAGAAGGCTCCCATCATTTTCAGATCCTACCCTACTACTGCTGAGGCAAGTAAAGCCCCTTCAGAGGCTTCCAGCTTTGTGCACACTTGAATTTCCAAAGTGGCAAGATTAGAGACTGTTCTGTGGCCTGAGAAATGCAACAGTTTAAAGCATGACCTAACATCCAAACTAAACTCCCCCCTCTCCATTGGTCACATTACTCCTAATCAATCCCCTTTGAACAATTATTCCTCTTCTCTGGCATGTATGATTACTGATTGTTGCCATAGGGCCAATTCCCTTTCATGTAAGGTTGGCATAAATCTATTCCATAGGGATGTCAAAGAGCTTGAGAGGTTTAGTTTTGTCTTATTTCAATCCCATGGGGAAAACACTGCAAAACTATCTAGAAGTTGCCCTATTAGCAGTGAGAGAACAGAGATGTCCTGAGCCAGGTAATGTTGTCATGTAAGGGAGAGGGGATTTCCCTCCCATGGAGTCCATGTAGCCACAGCACCACTCCAATGTCCTGGGATTCGCTGCAATCACTACATCCCCTACAATTTGCAGGTCACTTCAGTATCATAAATGACAAAACAAGATGCCAGGCATCAGGGAATAGCCCCCTGTATATATAAGCACATAACTCCCATTAATGTGAAGGGGAGTTATGCACAGGCAATGTGCTGAGAATGTACTCTCTGCTCTGCAGAGCACACTCGGCAAGCCTGAGTAATCTGTGGTTGATTTTAGTTTTCTCCCCAGAGCTCCCAGTGAAGGGGGAGGCATGAGGAAGGTGGTGCACAAGGCATTAGCATTAAGGCACAAGTGAAAGAACACTCAATGGGATTATTAGTGCTTACCCAGCACAGTAATGGATGGTGTCCTCTAGGAATAGTTTACATTCAGGAGGCATGAACCCAGACTTGCTTTTCGGTGTAAATGAGGAGTGGTGGTTAAAGCAAAGGGGATCAAAGTTGAGAGTAGAAGAAGAGCTTTCTCATTTTCCTTTTTATAGCCAGGAGAGGCTGTTCCTTGCTCCTGTCTTCATTTAACCATTGGTTGAGGTTTACCTGTGTGCTCTGAGCACTCATATCTTTTTCTGTTGACAACCCCCTCCCTGCTCCCACTCCCTTGCTGCCAATCCAGCTCACCATCAGTGCTCCAAGAGGATCTGGTCATGGAGAAACAAGAGACCCAGGTAGCAAAGAGGGAGAGAACCACTGGGGATGAATCCTCACCTGTGTGGGACGAGCTGTCACAGCAGACGATGATTAAAGCATTGAATCTATGCTGGGACATTCAGGGAAATTAATTCATTTTCTGTTCACACTTTAAGTTAATTTGGATTATTTAATCCACATTAGGCTCCTTTATGCACACTCTCATTCAGAATTAGAATGCCACTAATTCAGTTTACAAAGTAAATTAAGCTCAGCCAAATTATGCTATGTTAAACTTGAATGAGGGTCTATGAAGAGATTTAATGTGGTTTAATTATCCACTTTACATATCAAAAAATGCATAAAATAACACATTAAATGACAAAACCAGTCCCTGGAGCAGAAGGAAATGAAAGCTGGGGCTCGCTCCTCCTCCCAGAAAAGGCCTCTGGATGACAAATGCCTTCTCCTTGGCTTGGGATATCTCCTCATTGAACAGGAAGAGTGGAAGCCTTTGAGCAGCTGGAACAGAGAAGGTCAACTTCTTTTCCCTGCCCCTTGTCATGACTGTGAGACAACTCTCTGGAGATGTGATGGATCAGTCTCCTGGATGCTGAGAATGAATTCTCAGCAGAAATTTCAGATACAGGCTGTGAATATTTGCCCTATGCATCTCCTGAGGATTTACACAGCAGGAGAAGAGCATCCAGCAGCTCAGTGCTGAAGGACTGACAAGAGACAAAGAAACCACAGCATTTCAGAAGTGGGATAGAAGATCTCTGAGACTTTGGCAGTGCCTATTCAGAGCTCTTGAAGAATGGTAATGATTACAGGCAACTGAAAAACAGCAAATGTAGAAAGAAGTGTGTGTGAGAGAGAGAGAGGAAAAACAACTTAACTTCAATTTCCAAAAAAATACAAGTACAAGAGTTGAAGACGTTTCTAACTATCTACAGGACACCCAGGAACACTGAGCAACATTTGGATTATTTTGCTGTTTAAATCATATCATTTCTAAACCAATCTGATTCACTTTGGCAGAGTAAATGGAAGAAGAACAGTAGAGACCATACCTCAGCTTTATCATCTTATAACATTTTGTATCAAGGTACAGAAATATGCTCTAGGTGAAACTGCTATTGGAACACGCAAAACTATATGGGAAAAAGGATAAATTAGTATAATAGTAATCAGCAGCTCATTTGCAAAAAGGAGGTGTAAATCAAGAAAAAATCTTCAAGTTTCTGGCTGGGACGTGACACTAGGCAATATTTTCCTTAACAACATAATCTTTATGTTTACATATTCATACACAACACCATGCAGGGAGGGGCTACCAGCACATCCAGAACACACAGGGCTAGAGTTCAAAATCATCCTGGCAAACAATAGAAGGGATCTGAAAAACCAAGATGCAAATGAGCTTTTGTCCTCAATAAATATCAGGATCAGAGAGGAACAACAACTGCATGACTGCAAGCCAGTAACAACAGACTGGGGGGGGGAGATCTGCAGAGAAGGACAGGAGGGTTGGAGTGGGTCAGCAGCTAGATGCGAATCAACAGGGTTGTGCTGAAAACAGCAAACAGCATGCTGAGGCATGCAAAGAGCACCATCATGTCTGAGATGTGTGAAGAAAGCCTTCTGCTCTTTTTACTGCTGGTAAAGGCTTCACTGGAGAACTTTTTCTTGTTTTAGCCTCTGTATGTCAAGAGAAGTTGGATTAATGTGAAAGAGAGCAGATAATAAATTTAAAAAAAAAATTAGAAAGGAAAGAAAACAAAATCCAATCCATTACAGATATCATGATTTCTGTAGAACAAGAACAGGGAAGACCAGAGAATAGAACATGGAAAAGCAGCACCTGGCAGTGTTTGAAATTATTATAACTGGAGTGTTTGAAAAATAATATACAAAAGGTTTTGTTCGAATTGAAGAAACATACAGATTGAGGAACTGATTAGACCACTGATTGGAGTCCCTCAAAGTCTTTTGACACCAAGAGGTTTTAGGTTTGCTCCCATTTTGGTGGGTCAATATGACTTTGGTCAGATCACTACATTCCTCTACTTACCAATGTTCCCGTGTATTCTATAAATATACAGAAACAAAATTCTCATCCATTTCCAGGAAAACAAAAAAGTAACACACCTAGAAAATTGGTCTGGTCATGGGTCTGCCAGGATGGAGCTGACTTCCAAGAACAGGAGTTGATCCACCCTACCATGGATAGTGATATATCAAGGTCCTCCTACTCATTTTGTGTATCTGCAGTAATGAAAGAAGAAAGATTTTGTAGTCTAAAGAGTTGTCTAGATTTCACCTTAAAGCCTCGTTTCCTCAGAGAAAATGGTTGAACAAATACAGTTCCTATAAAAATCCCACCCATTTGCAGCAAAGCAAGAACAGTTTCAAGGAGTGTAGAGCAGTCACCAAGGGTAGGCACCACTTTAACACTGAACCTGCACCCAACTGTTTCTTGCTCAAAGGACAGGAAAAAAATGAGTGTAAACACAATGAAAGGAGTATTGTTTATGTGCCACCCACATACTAGCAACCATGAACTCTGGCTGATTTTGCTTATCATCCATTAAGGGAAACAACTATAGGTCATCTCTGTGATTACCTAACACTCAGGAGAAGCAATAAAGCTCAGCTGGAGGTGTCACACTGCAGCAAAAAGTAAAGGCAGCCCAACTCTCATTTTTGTTTTTCACTACATTACTTCAGTTAACATAGTGCACTGTTAACATTAACTCCTGGCCATATATTGCTTTATAGATAGACAATCAATACTGCAACTGAAATATGATTTTGTTAAAACATCTAGGGGGCTGTATGCATTTAGCTTTCACACTATTTTCAGAAAATGAACATCAATATAAAAATAATGAGCCTCATAAAATAAAGCCTCGTTCATGCGGCTGAGCTGGCTTTTAAGAAAGAGGGTAGAGATTTATACTAAAGGCACCACAAAAGAAACAGCTTAGAACAACATTCAGCATCTCTATCAACTCCTCGAAGGACATTCAAGGCCAGCACTGAAACACAGTTTGCCTTTGCTCACTAAGACATCCACTGGGATGGCAACATCTAGCAAGAGAAAATGGCAGCAGAGTCTTGGAGAGGAATATAAAATTACCTCGCTTTTCCACATCATCATAATAAGTCACATGTCTCATTTTTGTAGTCAAGCTGCTTTTGCTTACAAAAGAACCCAAGAAGTTCAGGAGAGCCCAGCCTGGACACTGCAGGGCCAGCAAAGAGGAGAGGGAAGTCTGTGGGACTGCAAGGGTGCTGGTAACCAGTGATGGAAAAAGAGTCCTCCTCTCCCTAACCAGTGAACTAGATTCTTGGACAGTGGTAAACATTTTTGTTCTATCTTCTGCATTTTTTGTTTGATTTTCCCTAGGACAAAACTAGTGAGGGTAGTGTTGGCTTTGAAATGTGACAAAAAGGACTATTTCATCTCTTTGACAGACAAGTGATATAACATGAAATTTCACATGCTGCACCTCAAAAATTAAGGAATGTAGTCATGAAAGTGTGAGTGCCACATGCACAAGACAATCTATGCTAAACTCCTTAAGACACGAGCTATACATCAAAGCCAAGAGGAATTAGGACATGTACATTGAAAATGACACCCTCTTCTTTCCATCCTTATAATTGTCAGGATTTCATACTACTACTTTTTTTAAACCTTTCTGAAGTACTTGCACTGAATGATGAGGTGACAGCATTCCAGGAAGTAATGTTGAAAGGGAAACCTGTAAAACAGCTGAATGACAGTAACTTGAATCAAATCAGATGAGGGACAGGTCCCTTTAGGATCAGATCCCTTTTAATTTATCTAAAGCAAGTCACCCACCATTCTATCAAGCTCTTTTCACAGGATGTCTTCATTTAGAAATGAAGGTACCAAAACACTTTCCTAAGACATGAACAATCATCTGTTCATTGCTTTCCCTTTCCACCCAGGAGACATCACAGGTTGGGATGTTCCCAAAGAAAAGATGATTAAATGTTCGGTTCAGTTGTGCCATTTCCAAGTTCCACCTCCTCTGCAGCCAGCTCTGACCAGCAGGAAGCACCAAAAGAAGCTCTGCTCAAGACCAAATCTGAATGGATATCAGCCCACCAGTGTTTCCCTGAGCAGCAAAACTGAGGTTAAACATTGGGGCACATGCCAAGAATGAGCAGAAGGTACTTCAGAATAGAAGAGCTTGAAGAAAACTGATCATGTCTCATACATTGTAGATGTTCACCTGAGCTTGGTTTGTCTTTTTTCTTTTTATGTGGATGGCTGATACGAATTTATGGAAACTTTAATTTGTTTCAAACACAGTAAGACATGCTGTGGTATTTTAAAAAACAATTAATCATCTTGAGTTTTCAATTAAGGATGTGCATAGACTGAACAACTTACCACCCCATCAAGGCAGGAGGAGATGATTAAAAACCTCCCATTCTTTTCAGGTGTTGTACAGTACCAGCTGGTTTCTTCTTGCCTCAGGGAAAGTCCTTTCATCTATCACATGTTGTGTTTTGGGTGGATTATGTCATATCAAAGGCAATTACCTCATGTTATGGCAGCTCCTGACATAATGTAACAGGACGTTCTTTGGACGTGCAGCTCGATGCAGGAAGATGCAGATCTGTAACACCCAACAGGCGCAGCATTGCCTGCACTGTGGGCTGGTTTTGCGTGCCAAAACACCTCCTAGCAGCTCTCTTCCTCGTGTCCTTTGTAGCACACTCACTGCCCAACCTCTACATGGGCTCCAGAGCTGCTCTGAATAATCAAACAATCTCCAAATCCATTTGGAGGGGAACTCCTAACAGCAAAAGTTCCACTCCAAAATTTTCAATTCGCTGTTCAGGCATAAGGAGAAGCAGTGATGGGTACAGAGATAAGGACGGAGGGAGGAAAAATGGGAGCAAGCCCAGGAACACAGGCACAAACACCTCCTTCAGAAGGCAAGCCAAGCAACAGCCTGAAGCCTGATGAAATCTGGGAGGCTGCTCTGTCTGTTTAATATTTGTTTACATGTTTCCTTTCCTTGTTTCATTTGTCCCAGAAAGGCAAGCTCCCAGGGAAGGAATTTAATCACTATCTTACTTAAGAGCATGTCAGAAAAAAAACCTCCCAAGGATGACAAGGTTTCTATCCTTTCCTGCTGTGAGCACAAGGAGTGGATTCTCTCTAATCCTCATTCCTGCACTGTGCTCTCCACCAGGTGCACAGGGGACTATGAATGTGAATCTCAGCCTCTTTCTCCTTTCATAAGTCTGCCAGCTCAAAAATTACTTTTTCTTCCAGTCTGAAATCAGACTCTCTTAATGTTTCTTCCCTACATAAAAAGGTGTTAACTAAGCAGGACTAAGAAGGACAAAGCAGAATTGCACAGACCTCAACCTGGTTCCAGTAGGACCCAGCTCAACACATATCTTCCATTTTTCCTCTTCAGCTCCCAGAGCTGGGTCCAGGGTGCAAATCACTTTTTCCTTCCTAGCTCAGAGGTGTCACTAGATCCTGGCTAGCCAATCTGCTTGTAGATTTGGGCATCACCAGAGTTTGTAGGACATCAGTGATCTTCATCCAGAGACCCAAGGGATCAGCTCTTGGCTTGGATGAGTTTGCAATGGTAGGAGAATAATACTCGAGGCAGGAGTAGGTTAGAAAAGGGCATGCACCATTTTGGAGTAATCAGAGGGTACTTTATCCCTCACCCCTTTGGTATTTTCCTTCAACAGTCTTTAACTCATCAAACCTGTAAGAATCCTTCTGTTTTGGTCCAGAACCAGAGATGACATACTGGCTCCTTCTCATTGCCCATACCAATTCCCATAAAGTAACTCCATTAAAATTACTCAAAAATTTCTTTAGGTTGTTCTGCCCATGTAGGGAGCTGAGGAAAGAGCCCAGAGACTGGAAAATGTCATAGTTTGCCATGCAGGTTTTCCACCCCCAAGCCAGGAACATTTGACATGCCTTACACACCATACACATTTTATGAATTCCCCTGGGGCTGGAGATGTGTTTCCACTTATTTGCTCACTATATAGCTCAACATAGTCCAATTGTTCCTGATTTATTCTGCAACATAAATATTAAGTAGTAATGTTATGACCTTTAGTTGATAACAACACCAGGGTGATGAGGATTTTGGCACAGGATGAGCAATGTGTCCTGAGAGATTTTCATTATACCCTTGATATTTAAATCACTCTACAAATGGCCAGCTGAAGAAATCTGATCTTTTTGGAGATCTGGACCTTTACCAAAGAAACTGAGTCTCCTTCCTCTATCATACATACCTTATACACTCATGTCCTGTTCTGGCTGTTTTACAGCCACCACTGGCACAGCTCCAGGGAGGGCACTTAAGCCCCACAGCAAGGACTCAACTTTACTGTCAAAGCCAATCTCTAAGTCAGTGCTGCTGGGTAAAATCTCACCAGGCAGAGGCTGGGTTGTGATGAGAACAGTAGAGACAGGAGAATAATAGTCCATCTTGCTTAATGTGCGATGTTACTGTGCAAAGGTTAATAACAAAGCTCCTCCCCACAAGTAGAACAAAGACACATAAAGGTTCTGAAGTGCCTTGAGGTGTATCTTAGGTCCTATGTATGATGCAAGGCAGATTTATGCACATGTTGAAGAACAATCCCTGGAAGAAGTGAGGTTAAACATGAGACTATGCCTGAATTCATTAGCTGAGATACAGGTAATGACTGTCTCTTTCTACAACATACCTGACTCCCATTGTTGTCTACACAGGGACATGAAGAAATACTGTCTGAGTGCAGAGATTCACAAGATTTACAATCCCATAAATCACGTCCTCCCTGGCATGCATTGGTTTATTGAAGTTTTGGTATTTTTGGCCAGCAGGATGCCAAAATGGGTGACTTTAGGGGCAAAGCTGAACTGGAGGTGGAGCATGCCAGAAGCACATAGAGGTTTTGGCAGGTCAATTGATAATAGTGAGAATACATCAAGCTCAGAAGATTTACAGGTTTGGCCTGATATCCCAAACTCATCTGACCTTGCTAATCTTCTGCATTTCCACTATCACTTATGATAAAGGGGACCATGAATTAGATGGAATAGTTTTACACACCTTTCAGTAGCAAAAGGTTCTGTAATTTACGGAGACTTTTCCTTCTAGTGGAACAGTAAGTGGCAAAACTATGGGGCCTTGACAGGTTCCATATAACATTAAAGCAAACAGTGAGATAATAGAAATTACATTTAACTGCCAATGAAGAAGAGAAAAGCCCAGCAGTTCTTATCTCAGCTTTATTGGTCCCTATGCAACGCTGTTAGCTTTTACTGCTGTTGATACACCCAATGTCCATTCTCATCATTTGTGCTGCATCACCCAAATGAGAACATGAGAGGAATTTAGGTGCACCCAAGGCACAGGAATTAAGGCAGATGGGGAGAGAGCATCACTGCATGCAAGCTCTTGCTGTGCACCTCTCCAGAGGTGGAGGAAAATCTAGTGATATGCTTACCTGGCAGGCAGAGTCCCTTGATCTTGATCTTGTGTACATATGTAAAAAAATCCTATGGGTTTTTTTACATATGTAAAAAAAAAAAACCACTGACTGAGCCACCTCAGAGCCAGAAGCCAAAGCTGGACCATCAGGAGTGTGTGAAATAGTCCTGCTGAGAAATGGGATTTGTTAGATTGGGCACAGCACCACACCAAAATGCCCTTGGATGCTAGTCAGACCCCAAAGGTGCTCTGATTATTCAATCAACATACACATATCAGACCATGCTGTTCTGCTCAAAGGAAAAACTAAACCAGGTAAATGGGACAGGCAGAAAGAAAGGAGCAAATATATCTGCAATGGTAAAATGGTAAAGCCCTCTGTTCCTGAAGGGACACAAGTACAATATGGGGGCAACTGAAATAAGTTTTGAGTCCTCATATAACAAAACCAATCAAACCACCACATTAGCAGGATGAGCAGGATATTTAGGATAAAGACAATTCTACCCCTCTGACACAGGGCTAACACATCTCCACAAAGCCCTTTTTAACCTCTGCAGCAACTGGCATCATTCAAACAGTAATCTTGCAATGGTCTCCTGAGGAGTCCCAGCTGATGGACTCATTTCCATTTAGATGCCAAGCAGAAAAGCATCTATGAACTTCATAATCTTGATCAACTTCAGCCCAGGGAGCCAGAGACAATTGTTTCCATTCAAGCAAGAAAAACACTTGAAACACCAACATGGGGAAAACGTTTAACTCTTTAAACTCCCAGACAATGCCCAGCATCAGCTGTCATGTTTTAGACTCTCTGTTTTTAGAAATGATACCTTGAAAAGTACTTTTTACTGTAGGAACAACTGGAAGTGCTAAAGCATTGAAACAAGAAACCTTTATTGTCATGCATACAGGACATAGAAGAAAAGCACCCTGTAACAGTGTTCATTGGTCAGTCATTACAAAAAGCTCAAATAACATCTCATGGTATGGAAGCCTTTCTATGTTACCACCTCTCCCCAGATCATGTGCCCAGTTATGAGGTGGGATCAGCTTTAGCACTGCAGAAAATTCATGTGAAACCACACCATGTTTTGTATTCCATGCTGTGGATTACTTGTAGCATGGCACATCAGCCATTATTAACAAGGTGACTGAAGTTTCTGGAAACTTAATTAACTCCATACTTGGGATCCAGACAATTCTGACTTACTGGGAACCCCTCCAACCCACAACCTTCAGCTAAACAGTCCCATTCTTTTACATACAAATGAGAACTAAAGGAACTGTATGGCCATCCCTGATACTGAAGCCTGAGTCCAGGATTAAAACTCCATCTGTGCTCCTTCACCACAGCATCCTTCTCTCTGCCTGGCTCTCCTTTATCCACAGATGCTCTAACCCACCTAGATCTTCTGGACTGTGAGACTCGATGTGCAACAACAGCATTTGGCTCAAGGATTCAGTTTTGTGGATTAGCAAAGAGCTGAGTGTGGGTGACCATACACAGAAACCAGTACAGACCTGGAGTCATCCTTGGATATTTTTTCTAGACACAGTCATCAGACAAACTGTTAAAAGACTAAAGAGTCAATGTGGACAGCACCAATGCACACATTTTTGGTACTAATAAAAAGGGAGCTTGAAAGCTCCCTTGAAAAGGGAACTGTGCTGTCTCAGCTCTATTAGTGTTCAAGGCTTTGAAAAATCAAGTGGAAGTTTCAGGGAAGCTTGAATGGCTGATTTCTGTCTCCAAGTTTACACTCCAGGGTTTTTAGTTTTAGAAGTAGATGTAGAGCTGGATTTACCAACATATGGCACTTTTGTAATATCTCAGCATTTCTTTGCCCTGCCCCTACTCCCGTGGCACTGTGCAACTCCTCATCTAAAGCTGTGCCAAGGTATTTGGAAAAGCTACCTCCAGGTTAGCAGGAGTGTACCAGCTCTGTATTGATCACTTGTCAAATATCATGCACATGTATCTGCAGCTGGTTAAGAAGCATTTCCTCTAGAAGTCAATATTTATTCATTAACAACCTTTTAGCTGGTTAATTGAAAGTGACAGGATGCATTTTGCCTAACAGATTGCATTTTACTGAGTAATTTCTAATTTACAGTAAATATGATTGAAAATAAAACTTCATTTCTGGTATTAGTTTAAAAATGGTTTGTGCTTTCAACAATTGTACCACAGGGAATGGTTTGGATTTATTTGTGTGTGTGTGTATGAGTTTTTCGAATTGCAGCAACTTAGTTGAGTTTGTCTCTTAATTTTGGGTATTAGAGCAAAGGGACCTTGTGGTGAAGGTGACAGCAAATTGTGTTAAAGAGTGATTAATCGGCTATTTCACCTTCTGGTCCTTTTTTAAGCAGGATTAGGTATTTTCTTTTTCCCTCTTTCTCCCTGTGGCATCTCTTATCCATTTAAAATCCTAAGAACCTAGGGGTTAGTATGCTCCAGATAATAGTACAACAGAGATTTAAAAAACAAAAGTCAGATGCAGTGAACTCTGAGCACTGCTTGTATTGTGGAAACACTTATAAATAGGCACAGAAAGGAATAGCTGGTGCAAAGAGTTTCTATTCCCTCAGTAACAAAGGCATGTGGCTTGTTACCGTGCTGAGCTCCTGCTTTCCCCTCGGCTCCTCTCACTTTGGCAGGTGAAGAGCATGATCCCTTTTGCTTGAAGTGTGTACTACAGAGCAGGAGAGAGACTGAAGCCTCTCAGGCTGTATGCCCAGCCCAGCCAGACTCTTGTAGGGTGTGAGAGCTGCTCTGAAGGTGGACTCTGTCAGGAAACCCCCATGAATTTCATGTTCTTGTCCTCCAACAAAATTATACCAAATGTGCTCCATTTCCAAATAAATGGAAAAGGAAGGGTCTCCCCTCCACCTTGCCACCTACCTTGTAAATTCACCCTCAGTTTTGGATGATCTATGGCTCATATATTGACAAACTAGGCCAGGTTGGATGGGGCCTTGAGCAACCTGGTCAGGTGGAAGGTGGCCCTACTCATGGCAAGGGGGTTGGATGGAACAAGATTATCTTTAAGGTCCTTTCCAACCCAAATCATTTTCTATTTTATGATTCTATGACAAGAAATTGTCCAGGGCTTGAGCTCAGGAAACAAATCTGCTGAGGAGGCCAGCACTGGCCAAGAGGCTGCTTGCCCTTCATAGGGGGGCAGGGGAGTCCCATGGCCCAATTGACCTGAAGGAACACAGCGGGGAGCAACCCATCTACCCTAATTTAAGTATCCAGATGTCCAACTGAGACATATTCACCCTTGGCCTCATTTACAGCCAACAGTGAGATGGGAAGTGATCTCATCCTAAAATAAGTATCTAAGAGAGGTCAGAAGAACCATCCTCTAGAAAGGGTCATTTTTCTCCACCGAGAAAATGTAAAAGGATCCTGGAGTGATTTTTCCAGTGAATACTAAAAAACACCCACAACTGCCAACTTTAAACTTCAGCACCACTAAACTTTGCCATCGAAAGCGTACCTAGAGCAGATGAAATGGCTCCCACTTTTAATTAATTGATCATCCCATGGAAGTCCTTTGAACCTGAGCCTAAATCCACCAGGCAGCCCCTGTGTGATGCTGAGCTGCAGAGGCAGCAGCTGCCCTCAGCTGAGGGAGGGGGGAAATGAAGCTCTGATGACAGGTAGTGAGCAGAGCAGCACAATAAAAAGATTACATTTTTTAATGGAGATATTCCTCAGAGTCACAGCCACGCTTTTTGATCTCTGTAGGAATCGATAATGAACTATGAAGATAATGCATGCACAACATTTAAGTACCAGGCAGAATTTGTATGCAATTTAATTAATCACTCTGTGGAGTGGGCGGGAAGATGTAATATAATTGCAACAGCCTTACATTTCAGCAGAGATTGATTAAAAATCACTTTTTTACACTCTTACTCATGCTAGGACAGCAAGCAGGGATGTACCAGGGAGCTCAAGGGAGGTTGTCTGTTACAGGACACAATGTCACCTGTTTTCTGGACAGGTTTCTAGGAGTTCCCCTTCTTCCAAATGAAGGAGGTTCTCCTAATAAATCCTGGGAGTATTTTGCCCTTTCCTATCCCCATCATATGACCACTAATATCAGGAGTGTACTATAACAAATACTTTCCATGTGTCAGCCCTACAAAAGGGTGAAATTCTTCAAGTCAAGTTTTTTGTTTCTTTATCCAGGTCTTACTAATTTTCACCCTGACTCCCACTGATTTTTATGGTGGATTTGTCAATAAGTGAATAAAAGCCAAGATTCTTTCTTTCTTTCTTTCTTTCTTTCTTTCTTCTTTCTTCTTTCTTCTTTCTTCCTTCCTTCCTTCCTTCCTTCCTTCCTTCCTTCCTTCCTTCCTTCCTTCTCTCTTGCTCTCTTGCTCTTTTTGCTCTTTTTCTTTTTGCTCCTCCATCTTCTGTAATTTCACCAGCTCTACCTATCCTAGGGTCAATATGCACAGCTGTCCTGCCAGGCAGCAAGGGATATATGTCAGCTTTTGGGGTTGAAAATGGGTGCCATGGGATTGTTTCCACTGTGTGAATCCTTGAGGTGGGCAAGGAAATCCTTCCCCCATCCTGGACATCCAACTCTCTCAATTCACTTCAACTTATGATCCTACTTAATATACCATTGAGACAACAACAGGGATAAATATGTCAGCCCTTTAACCAATTCATCAGCAGCTTTCCATGGCTTTTGCTTTGAAAATGAGAGGCTCTAATTCAACAGTTTGCCTCCTAAACAGCTCCCCTGAAATCCTGGTAATGCTAACAGCACAAGGCCCCATGCGGACCAATAACCTCATTCAAGGACACTGGGAGCTTGAATAGCTCATCCAGTGTCCTTTACAGATTGGGAGACCAGAAATGCCATCCGTCCAGTGTGACATTACAGAGAGGGGAACAGTGTGCTAAAACAGCATGTTGGGCTCACTGGAGAGTAGTATTTCTGCCAAGTACCACAGCTCAGCCTGGAGACAGACCACTTTTGTTTTAAATCTCTCTGGCTGCACTTCCGTCGGGATGATGCAATCCTCAAAGCAAATTAGTGTACACAGGAATCTCCATTGCACTGGAATATGTCATTAGAAATAACTGGTTTTAATGATGTTTTATCAGGGCTATGACAGAGTCAGCGAGTCATCTGAATACAAGATGTTGCTCCTCTGCAGCAGCTCAGGCTGTGCCAGAAATCCAGACCTTGTGACCAGTCTTTGAGTCTTTGTTGTTCTTTAAATGTCCTCAGTATGGAAAGGGGAAAAGAAAGGGGGCAAGCTGAGAAAGGCTGTTCTGATTGCAGACCAACTTGGGCTGAAAGTTTATACTATTTTTGCCTTGCTTATATTGGTCCTATTGCAGAAAAAAAAAAAAATACAGCTTCCCAGCCTTTAAAGAGGTTTGAAGAATAGAAAGGGGTTTTTTTCTTGGAAATCTCTACATCTTCTCCCTCCAAGTCCTACAGAAAAGACTAATGATAAACCACTGTTTAGGTCACAGGCTTGGAACACAGGAGAGTAGACTTCAGTTGTCACTGTCATAGATATCCTGGGTGATCTTTAGCAAGTCATTTAGGCTGGTTCTTTAAGGCTGATTTCAAAAGGAGGACATGCCTGGAGACCTGAGCTTCAGCTCTTGTCTCAACTGGTCATCTCCAAATGCCTTCTAATTCATCTGACTGCAAAAAAAGCTACATCACAGTGCAAAAAAAAATAATGTCGTGGTCCTCCACAGGAATCTCAGCAGCCAAGTGAGAAGTAACCCCAGTGGGGATGCTCATACAGACTTCGAAAGAATCATAGTAAGAAAAAACTATAGACATGTAAGTTGTCAGATCATGAGAGGTGGTAATTCACTCTGGTTTGTGTCTCACAGACCCTCTCCAGAGTTTCTTTAAACAAGACAAACTGCTTCCCCTGGAAACAGCCAAAAAGGCTGGTTTTCCTCATGACATTGATTAGTCTCTCTAGAGCTAGGAGAGGCATCATCATATCCAGAGGAAATTAGAGGGAGGTGGCAATGTATTGTCAATAGAGCTGAAAGAAATTAGGAAAAACTGCCTGGGGAAACAAGCTGACTTGTGCTTCTTTTTTGAAAGGTCATCCAGATTAGGAGTCTTGGGAAAGCTTCACTGAAGTCAGTAGAAAAAAATTACAAGGAGAGAAATTAATTTGGGCAGTAAGAAATTAAACACACAAAGAAAGAAACCTTGAAGTCAGTCAAAAAGGCTCCAAGAGGAAGATGTTGGTACTATTAACCCAGCTGCAGGGGTGTAAGAACTCAGGAGCAGGGAAGGTCCCTATTTTGTGGAATAATGATGTGGAATCACATCTCCGTTGTGCGGCACAGCTACACAAGATTGCTTGGAAGCAGAGCTGCAGCAAGATGGTCAAGGTACAAGTCATACCAAGTGCAACTCACTGATGAGCAGACACAGTGAAAGCCCCATGCTCAGGCTGGTGAAAATATAAACATTTAACTTGGGAAACAACTGTCTGCACTGAATGATGAGGCGGGAGGTTGTTTAAAAGTTAGACAGACCAAAGAAATGCTGACTGACTTGCTCTGCTTCATCAAACTACTGAAAAAGCCAGAGGTTAGGATACTGGGCTTGTGACACCTCACAGCCCAGTACAGGGTCCTGAATGTAACCCTTGCACTTCCAAGCCAAGTGTTTTACATGTATGATTTCTTAGCTGGCAGGAGCCAGTATCCACACATCCCTTTCCTATTTTCTATCATCCTCATGTTAAGAAACTCAACTTTCAAAAGCCTCACTGAAGTATATTTGTTTCAGGGAAGAAATTTCTTTTGAACTACGGGTGTATCCTGAGTGGTAATTTCTTTGGAAGATTCCCATTAAGATCAAATTGTAACAGAAGTGGGGAAGAAAGTGCATTTTCAAAGCACAGACCCCACTGTGTGCTTTCAAAGAGAACTCTGGAAGACAGAACTTTCTCCAGGGTTTTCACTGGACAAAGTGATCCAGAACAGACGCCTTGGACCAATGTATCACTGCATGGGTCTATTCTAGCTGGACTTCAGCTTTGCTTCCTAAGCCTACAGCAGCTCCATTACCCTATGTGAAGCTTAAAGCAGCAAAAAACATAAGAATAGAAAATGACCTTAGGCTGTTCTGATAATTTTCTCAGGAGATTATCATTTATAAATAGACCATCCATACTAGGAAATACCAAAGTGGCCCATTCTCCCCAAGAAGGGCAGAAGGAGACTTTCTGCTCATCCCAGGGCAGTTCCAGGTTGGTGCAGGGTGAATGACAGCACTGGAGCTGGATTATACCAGCTTGTGAGCCACAACCATGTGATGCTCTAAGAAAAGGCACAGGTCAGACATCTCCCCTCTTTTCATCTTTCTGATTTTTAGCACTACCTAAAAAAGAATTTGACACTAAAGAGGTGTGAGACAGCATGTCAGAAGAGAGGTTAATTTAGGACAATTTGGGGTGGATTTCTGCATATTCAGAAAAAAAGAAAGAAAAACATTTAAAAAAATTAAAAAAGAAAAGTTGAACCTGGTCTGTTAAAGTTTGTAAGTAGCTTTGTTCTGGCAGGGACTGCAAATCAGCCAGCACCAGTGTGCAGGGTGTGGAAAGCTCTGGCATCTCAACACCCTCTCCACCACTCAGCAGGATCAAAGAGCCATGTGCTCTGTCACCTTCCATTCCAGATCCATGTACCCAGAAGTGAATGGGGCAAGCCTGGCAGAATAAACGAGAAGTCTCAACGTGTACAACAGACTTGATGCCTTCTTGTGAAGAGATGCCAACTCTCTCCTTGGGCAACTCAAATTACCTTCTCAAATGCTTTTTGCACATCATTGTCACCCCCATATGCATGGAAAATGATGCCTATGAGCACGCACAGTTGGGAGCAGGGAGCAGACACTAGAAGACTTTCCCTCCAGAACTCAGGTACTGCAACATTTCTTTGGCCTGACTCCTACCTGCCCTGCACTCTCTGGCCAGCTCTTGCCTCTGTGTACGTGCAGGAAAGTTGCCAGGCAGCTCCTCTATCTGCATAGCACCTTCAGCTCTGATCCAGGGGATGTACAAGGGAGAGGAAGCTCCACTTTCTGTTGTTCAGGGCATTGAGAAACACCTGCATACAGACCTGGGTGGCACGGTTACTTGCTAGCTTCTCTTCACAAGGCTGCTGTGTGCTATGGAGTGATTAGGGAGACAAAAGCACAGGTATCTTTGTTTAGAAAAAGAGAACAAACAAGCAAAACTGTTTGCAAAAGCTACTTTTGTCATCAAAGAGGAACATAATTAACATCCTTTTCATGTTTCACTAAATATGGAGAGTAAATGAGCACCTTCTGATCTCCAGGCTTCTGTGTTTATTTCTCTATTTTCCTATTGCTGAGGGACAAAAGTTGCTTTTCCCAACAAGTAGGGCCTCTCACAATAGCAGGTAATTAGTCAAGGGGCCCGAAGGAATCGAATCTTGTCAAGGGAAACTCATTTATACAGTCAGGTGATTAAGGCACATGATTGTGGCTGAACACTGCAGTGGCCTATTGAGATAAAATTGCACGCTTGTCACATGCAATTGGTGGCATTGGGAAATCACTATTTTCACAGACCCTTTTCCCCTTCAGGAAACCAGAAAGTGCAGCAAATCAGTTTGTGGGGGTTGTGTGTCATGTTTGAAGTGGGATGGGGAGACTAGCCTTCTCCTGTTGGATGTTGCATGGTCTGACTGGGAAGGGGAAAGGATTTGGCAGTGATGCTCTCTGTAATGGCTCTCAGAGTAATCACCATAATGTGTCTCACTTTAAGAGACCTTTCCATGGGAAGACTGAGGGTCTGTTTATAAATATTACCTATAAATAAACCATGCTACCCCATGTGAGCTGCCCATGAGCTATAATTAGGGCCGTGATGAATCCACATTGTTATGGACACGCCTGACATCAAATATCAGGCCTTAAATTTCCATGAGTGCCAAATGCAAACATGGAAGAGCAGACATCCTATCCCATTTGTTGAAAATAAATGTCTTATTTACGTTGCCCTGGTTGTAATCTCTATCCCCAAGCTGCTATTATTAACTACCACGAGTTTTCTCACTGAGCTGCATCGGACAGCCAAGCAGGAGACAAAGATCTTGAGGGAGGCAGGAATGTCACGGGAGAGGCAGGATTAGGAGCACGCTTTACTTAGAGAATTATTTTCAAAGCCTCTGGATGTTTAGGCCTTTATTATCTTCCTAAGAGCACCATGGTTTCTCTCTGCCTCCAGACACAGAGGTGTGACCAGCAGCTTTTGAAGCTTTAATTCCCCATACGCAGAAAGCCCAGGCAGTTTTTATGTGATCAAACAGAGACGACATTCTGCACATTATATGGTGACTGCCATAACTCCATTCCCTCCACACTGTCCATCTCCACCACCTCTGATCCCACCCTCCATCCAGGTTGTCTCAGCATCAGTCTGGTTCCAATGCAGTCCTGCACCTAAGCTTTGCTCCAGGGGGTCTGGCAGGCGAAGAGAATGAACCCAAAACCCCATGCATGCAGCCTAAACTATGGAAACCCAAGTTCAGCTCACCCTAAAAACCAATGAAGTGTTCAACTTAAGCCACCTACTACTGCTGAAATGGCCTGAAGTTGGAGGAGACAGGAGTGCTGTCACAGCTTGCACCACCCATGGGTCTGAGCATCGTCTCACAATGCAGACACCAGGCCTGAGCTTTGCTCTGGGGCACAAGTGCAGGTAATTTTGAGCATCTCCTAAAAGTCATCCTGAGATTTTACTTGCTGACATTGGGAGCTGAAGCTGAAGCATCAAGTGAGGAGTGAGAAATCGTGCTGAAGGCACCTTCCCACTGTGTGCCAAAGAAACTTTCCTCCGGGGTAATTTAAAACTCAAGGCTTATTATTCTTTGCTTAGGGAACCACCCCAATTAAAACAGTCTATCAACACAAGCTGAGCTTAAATCTTTTCCATCAGGGGACATAGCAGGAGTTCTTCTTTGCAAGCATTGATCCCAGGGAAGCATTCCTTGCAAGGAGAGAGTACTGCCAAGTAAAGTCATAAAAGATGGAGAAATCCAGGGTTTGAACTTGCCTTCGCCTCTGTGTCTGCAAAACCTCTAACTGCATGCAAAAGCACCTTGTTTGTGCAGGCAAATATGGGCTTAACATGCACAGCCAGGCACAATGAAGTAATTTTACAGTCAGTATGTATGTTCCAACCTCTGAAAATCTGTCCTCAAACATCCTTTAGATTCCAGAGTGCATCTGTCCAGAAGTCAAATCAACTTTTGTATTTGCTCTTGTCATGAAATACCTCCTCAGCAGAAATGATGCAGAACCATTTTTTGTCTTTCGCTTTCTATGTGGTTGGATTTGGAGAAGCTTAGAGCTGCAAATGATGGCCACCAAGCATCTCTGAGCAGCCCTCCAGCATTGGGATGAAATGCTGCTCTAACACCACACACACAGATGACAGATGAGTAGCTTTGAGAAGCTGACTTAAAACCTGCCTCACCAGCCCGGGGCTCTGTCTGCTGCTGGAGGCATGCAGGTATTCCAGTGGGACGTGCAGAAATGTAGGGTATCACTGGCCTGGAGTTGGCAGGTCAGGGTGAGGGCATGGGGAAGGCTTTCTCCACAGCTCATTTTTAAAATCTCTTGACATGTACAACTCCCCTGTAGCTGTCATAAGTCCCCAGAGGCCATGAGAGGCCAGGGCAGCAGGTGGGTGTTTAGGTTAAACCTATATGGCATGTTTTCATAAAGTCTGCCCGTTGTCCCCTTTCCTTCCCACAAGCTTCCTCCTGCTCCCATCATCCTCCATCCCACTGCACTCACTGGAGAGGTACAATAGGCTCCAGTATGTATTTCCTCATCTGACCTCCTACTTTCCCAACATCCCCAAAGAGTCACAGACAAAATCCCCAAATGCAGCTCGAGCTTCTCTTGAAGTAACGCTGCTGAGCCAAAGGCAGCAGCCTCATAGTGGGGGCTGTCAGGCAATAAAGCCCAGCCAGCCCTGGGGACCAGTGGTTCATGTAGTGCATCCCCACCAACATCTGTGCAATTCTTCAGCTTCTGTGCATGGTCTTCAATGTAAAAGTCACACAATATATGTATATTCTCCCGTGCTCAAAAAGAAGAAAAGGAAGAGACAGCAGATCTCATATTGATGACCAGATATTGACCCTGAGACACTGACATCATCAGAGCATGTTTTTCAGGATATTTGAGCTCCAGATAAGTAGCAAAAGGGATGGTAATAGTCCATTCTCAATTGATACAGTCTGTCCAGTCAATGGTAACTTAGAGCCAAATTCAATAAAGCTGCTTTCTTCAGCATGACTAAAGCTTACATCAGGCAAGGTACTAAACACTGAGGAGTGAAACACCCAGGATACAAAGGGTAGATAAATTTGACTGGCCTGAGTTGTGACTTTGAGACACTGGATATGCTGCTCTGGATCTGGCATGGCTTCAGATCCCAGCTGAAGACCACAGTTCGACAAGGGGACAGAGTCAGGCAACCCAGGGAAGTCTTCACCCCACTGCAGTCAGTGGTACATGTACTATTAACACTGCTGGAGGCAGAATTTCACACTTCTTCTAAGGGTTGCACTAATTATTTACAACCAGCACTGGAAACCTGCTCATATGGATTTATTTTCTCAACTGCTGTGTCAGAGCAATCCAGCCTGAAGCATCTAGAAATGTTTTCATCTCCAAAGAATGCAAAACACCTCTCCTGGAACAGGGTCTTTAGCAGACCATCCTAAAATTAACACCACCCTGAAACTACCAGCCACCACGGATTGCATTTTCCACAACTCTCCTCAGATCAACAACCCAATTTGCAGCAAATGGGCGGGTTCTGGAGGAAACCAGCACATTTTCCTCCTTCCCCCGAGGATCACGCAGTCCATGTTCAGACTGCGGCTGGTGGGAGTTTTCACGGTTAAAAATACCCGTCCACACCCATCCTCTTTCACACGCAGGCACGGCTCGCGCGTGATGATCATTTATTAAAGCTCCTCACTCGGAGGCGAGCGGCTGTTCCAGGTGGGATGGCGGATGGTGGAGGAGGTGAGCGTGTCCCCACGCTGCTGCTGGAGGTGTCTGCAGAGCTATTCCTCTGGCTGGGCTTCCTCTCCCTCCTGGGCTCCCATTCCTTGGAGCGGCAGCAAGAGGAACCTCGCTGGGTCCTGTGGTTGTCCTCGTGTTCTCTCTCCCAGCTGTCGTCTTGTTTGCTCGTGTTATTCTGCCTCTGAGTTAACGATGAGCCCTGACGTGGTTAAACACTGACCCAGACAGGGGTACTGACTACAGTGATATATTTTTATTATTTCTTTTGTACAGCGCTTCATTTACAGTGGTTCATATTATACCAGGAATCAGTTTTAAACGCACACCAGGGTCTCTTCTTCCTATTCAGTGCATCCTATTAATGCATCCTGAAAGGGATTCTCACATGCACACACTTGATGTGGTTGCTATTTTTTTCCCTTTCTTCCCTTTACCAATCTGCATCTCTCCATCCTGCCGGGGGATTAGGGCCATTGTTGCTATTTAAAACAGCTTTGCTTTGGTCTGTGCTCTGAAGGCTGGATGCTGGCCTGTCACTTTCCCACCTGCTTGGATAGTCTCTGCTTGGGCCTGAAATCCCTCATTATATCCTTCACTTCAATGACACGGGTCTGCCGTGGAATCGGGGCAATAAATAATAGGCATCCAGTGTGGTCCTGCCTCTGTAAGTACTAAATCAGTGCAGCTTTTAAACAGATCCAATCAGCCCACTGAAACTGAGAAATTAAGACTTTATCTCCACCAATGTACAGAGGGTGGACTTGGTTTCCTCTCCAACTTGCAGCATCAGTCCTGAACCACGCATGTACCAGCAGATGCAACTCCATTGTTTGAGCCACATTTCCTCTTCCAGCTGTGCTCACCCTGCTGCAAGATCTGAGATGGGAATTCAGGGGTTGAGAGTTAAGAAAACAGCAATCAAGGGAAAAGTTTAGGGCTTCTTCTATATCTATATATCATATAGATATAAGATATTGGGAGGAAGACAGCTTCTGTGCAAGTTCAGCAAGTCTAAACCTCACCAGCTGTGACTCCTCTCGGATTCAGCTCCCTCCAGCCTGCACACAGAGGAGATGCAAATAGGAGCTGCCTCATCTTTATGCCACCTGAACATTAAGATGACAAGGCAATCTCAGACTGCAAGACTATAGCATCTCTCCATCCTTTTAGTGTTGTTGGAGCAGTTTAGGAGACAGATCTGGGTGTTTGGGTCCAGCCCATTATGTTCAATGGAGCTGCATCCATTTGTAGTTGTGCTACATTTGACTCTTGTAAAACACATAGACATGGGGAATAAATGAGTTTATATAGGTCTTGGAGTTGTACACAAATGCACAATGATCTCAGATCCATCTGCTCCCCAAGGCCTGAAAGTGAAATCTGCTTCCAATCTTATGTTTTATGCTTATTGCTGTCATGCTGTTTATACCCCTGAATGCTGCACATTCTCGTTTTGTTTAACATAAACAACAACTATGCACCGTCTGCTGAAACTTTGTCAACTGCCTCTTCCTTCTGTCTGGATAATGAAAAGACACAATCTAACAAATGCATCTTATTCTAACTGTTTGCTTCCAGACATAATACATCAAGCCTGAAGGTAAAAAGCAAGGGGAGAAAATTAGATGGATTTGGTTCCAGTAGATGTAATTCAGCTTAGCTTCATGGAAGTCAGTAGAATAACACCAAGCAAGCATGAACCAACAACCGAAACCAGTGCTGTACCCTTTTTAATCCCATTCTTGAGCATGCCAATATGCCAAGCAAGGAGGTGCACACCCAGGTTTATAACTTATGTACAGACATTGGATTCACTGGGAAAATGTTCACTTTTGAAAATCTAAAGCAAGACTTACATGTGGGGCAACCTTCCCACATCTGCAGTATTAGACTTTACCCTGATATATCCTGCTGTCCAATGTAGAAATACAGGATACTGTGAACCTTTAGCTATGGGATGTCTGAAGATTTGAATGCATGTGGCTTTTCTGCCCCTTCATATATCCAGTCAACACACCTGCAGTGGCCAGCACCTCTGGGGGAGCTGAAGTTAGTGTTTTTCAGAGTCCTCTGTTACATCCAAGTGTGCCATGAGCCACCCTAGGCATTTTGCTCTGCCTAATCAGACATAGCCGTGGAAATTCCTCTCTGAAAGTTAATTTTTTTCTAAATAAATGATCTTACAACCACAACTAGGATTTGAGCAATGATGTGGCAATAAAAAACCCTTTTCTAATTGTCATTTTTGCTTGGCCATCTGAACTGCAAGAATGTCAGCCCCATCCAAACAAAATGTCATTGTTGTTCCCTCAACAAAATGACATCCAGTTCCTCAGCTGAGGCTGCAGAACTTTTTCACGAAGAGCCACAGCAAATACAAAGAACAAGAAAAGAGAGAAAGGAGAAGAGACACTGACAAACTGATTTTAAACTCCCAATGTGAGCTACAGTTATAAAACATATGTATCATCTTAGCTTCTGTCATGCTAACTGTGCCAAATTCAGGGGGGAAAAATCTACTAAAAAGCTCAGCAAAGCCCCATCCAAAAATATAGAGCCTGAAAACTTTTGATTTGGCGATTTTTCTCTTTTCATAACTCACTTAGCTATGTAGCTGCAACAAACCTAGTTGCCTAAAATGATTTCCACCCTGCATTTCCCCAGCTTCTAATGGCTGAAACTAGGCAAAAGGACATGGATTTATGCAGGTCCCTTCCCTTATTTAGTCTTATTTATCTTTCCTCCAGGACTTTCTCTGAAGTTGCCTTCTGTTGTCAACAACCATCCCTTAAGTTTCAATTTCTCCCCTGCTAGGGTCTGCCAATCAAGCTCTGCTGCATTCCTGAGTCTTAGCATCCCTAGCCCAAAAATCAGAGCATCTCTGTGACCAGATATTCACTCAAAGAACTTTAAGGTGCTCCCTGGTAGCTAATCATCAGTCAAATGCACATTTCTACAGAAGCAGGGTAAGAGTAAGCAGCATACCCAGTGCCCTCTGTGCAGGCATCTGGATTCTTGCTCTGCTAGTGCCCTGCACAAACTACTGTCTTTGGCTTGCCACAGCCTCTAGGCAGATTCCAGCAGAGTTTAAAACACCCTCAATGGGTGGAAAACAAACAGCAATGAGCTATCAAAATGTTTTGCAAACTTAGAAAAGCTCAGGAGTGACACAGGAAGTAACAGCAGAAAGAGTCAGTAATAATAATTACTGCTATTGATATCTACTAAATAATCAGTAAAACATAAAGCATTTACATATCACTCTTGTCTCAGCTGCTTGATCATTTCATTTCCATTTCTGAATAAAGAAAAGCTTGTTTTGCTATTTCAGCTCCTAAACCAATCCAAAACATATGCAGGGATGCCACACACACAGAATAAAACTAGCATACACATCCTCCAGCAGAGACAACCTGACATTTTCAAACCTAAAAGAAAACCCAAAATAAACTGTGAGTTTATCCTGAATGTGGGTGAGTTCTCATTTCACTGAGACAACTTTCTGGTGAAAATGGCTAAATAATCAGCTGGAAAATTAAATAAATAAAGTCACTACAAAATCAGCTCACTAAAGGATTTCGGCCCCAAATTTGACATAATACATAATGCATAATCTTCCTGTGCATTTCATTGCACTATACAATCTCTACAAGCCACATGTCCAGGGCATGTACGTATATTTCAATAATAAGAATGATCTAGATGAAGATGTCCCTGCTCATTGCAGGGGGGTTGGACTAGATGACATTTAAAAGTCCCTTGTAGCCAAACTCTTCTATGATTCTATGAGCCGCAGGAGTAATAAAAGCAAGGAGTTAAAAAAGCCCTAGCACATCATCAGAGATATAAAACTCCTTGCTTGCAGGGATGGGGGAATGAGAAGAAAGCAAAACAAGGATTTTGTAGAAAAGTTTCTCTGTGATTAAGTTGTTCTGTAACAGCAGGGGTTTTTGTGTCTGCCCTGGATAAGAAGAACTGGTCGGATGTGGGATGGGAATTAAGCTGGACTGGAGGACAGTCTGGCTCGATGCCTTCCAAAAGAAGTACATTCACCTCAAAAGAGAAAAGAAACATAGCTTGAAGCCAGGAGTCTGACCCTCAGTCCTTCCATTTCTATTTTCAGGTAAGTGTAAGAGTAATCCTTATTTTGGCTACAACCTGTGTCTGCTGAACCACCTGGGAAGTTCATGGTCCCTGACACAGGACATTAGTTCAGGAGTGCAGGGACAGGCTGAGGAAAGGTTTCACACAGGATGAGCTCACCAAGCTACCAAGGTTTCACAACCATCAGTGCTGTGCACGTTTGTGCCCCGTGCCCCAAATTTTGAGCTCAAAATCAGGAAAGGATGAGGTCAGTTCCTGAGACAGCACCACGGAGCTGGCTAAGTGGCAAGAGCTGAGGTGATATTGTCATAAAAGCTCCTGCTGGGGGCTGTGTTTGCTGGCAGCAGCACAGTTGCATTGCTCATGTCTGGGAGTGTTGAGAATGAGAAATTTTCTGTAACAAAAACCCAGCCTGAGCCAAAGTGCAGAAGGAAGAGAGAGGATATAGGTCCAGTCTTGCAGCTGACCCACCTGGTGAAGACCTCAACTCAAAGCCAGAGGCCACAGAACAGAGTGTGGAATGTAATAATCAGGCCCCCACGACAAACAAAAGAGCCCAGCTCAATCTTTCCCTGTTCATTACAAGGAACAAGAGGCTGAGCAAGGTGAGCAGTGAGTGTGGAGGGAGGAAGGAAATGCACTGTGGGAGCCCCATGGAGTAAGCCAGCGTCAGTTTGTTACCTGGGGTGAAGCAATCGCTGGAAAGTCTCCCGTGTTTGTGGTATTTTGTCACAATGAATATTTAATTAGGCCAAGGCATGCCTGGCAGTTTGCAGACACGTTCTCACTGCTCTAGAGCCTCCATCGAGATGGGGGATGCACAAAGGAGTCTACAACCTCAGGCCACTGTTTCCACCCACGTCACTCCTCTAGGCAGCTAAACCCTTGACTACTCCCTTAAAAACTTGACTTACAGATGATAAATACAAGCACCAAGCGAGCAGCCAAAAAGAGTTTCCTTAAGCCTAAGCATTGCCAAGACTCAGAAATACCTTTTTTATTTTGTCTGAAACAAGGCACCCATTCTAGCTGTGAATGTATGGCTGTAAGAAGGAAGTTGGGTAAACAGCTTGCTCTTGAAGAAAACCCTCAAGAAGCTTCATTACACTGAAAATCTCATTAGTCCTTTTGATTCCACAGAGGGAAATGTGACAGTCCTGTGCAGAGGCAAGGTTAATGCTGTCCTGCACAACTTGATGTGGCTGTGGGGATCAAAGATCAATTCCCCCAGTAATCAGAATTCAATACTCCCAGTAATCAGAATTCAAATCTGGCCATGGAGGCTGGTTTTGCCTCCAATACATAAATTCCAACTTTTCACATTCATCAGCCTTTTCAAATTAGGATCTTCAGAAACATGAGTGTCTCGTTGTCCCCCTGGTGTCCTGAAACACATCCAGCCCTGAACCACCCAGAACTGGCAAGAGCAAACAGCACACAACTGCAGCCAGCAAAATGGCATCTGACAGCACCAAGGAGGCTGAATCCTGTGCCAAGGGCAGCTGCCAGCCCAGGGATGCTGAATTTCAGGACTCTGATGGGACATGAGCATTGTCCAGGCTTCCTGAGAAATTTACTCATGGCAAACCCAGCAGTGCAGGATAAATAACTTTACTCTCAAAGGATCACTACCTTCAGACCAGCTCTCACAGAGGGGTAAATTTCAGGCTGCCCTTTTGCTTTTTATTATCACATTTTTGGTGTTAGAGGTGAAGGGAAGTATCTTCTTCAAAGAAAAAAATATATTAAAAATAGTCCTGATGTTGTTCTCTTGGGCTCACATTTCTCCTGTGGGCACATATACCTCAATCATTCTGTCATTTTCATTGATCCCAATGAAAGGACAAATTGAAAACTGATCATTAATTCACAGGCTCACTTGGTCCTTCTCCCATAGAGAAACATTTGGTTGTTTATGTAAATATTCCCTTTTTTTCCTCCATCCCTCAACATGCCATTACAGCCCAGGAGTTTAAAAAAACCCTTCAAAATCTGAGGATTCTTTTTTTTTTTTAAATTACCTGAACAGCACCAGCTCTTGCTGGAGGCCTCCCCTCAAACCAACCTATGATCACAGTGAGTTTCTACTTTTCCAAACACTCAGCCCTATGATGCCCCTCCATGCCAGTTTGGCTCAGTTTTGAATTCACAGCAGGTCTCTGAAGGACAAAATTAACCTTAAGACCCCTTAACACACATTTGCCTGTTACAGCCCATTGAGATTTAGCTTATTTTTCAGTGGATGAGCCATTGGCTTGCAACCACCTTGTGCAAAACAGCTTCCCTGCAGCATTAGACCTGGCAGAGAGATGTCTTGAAAACTGCCTTAGCCCCAAACAATCAGCAGGGGAAGAGACCTCAGCCCAGCTGGGGCTTCAATAGATGCATGGATGTGCAACCACATTGAAACAACTCCCATCAATGTTTACAGCAAGTGTGGATCCTTGACACTGACAACAGCTCATGTTTCAAAATATCTTGCTACCTGTAGGCTAACTGCTTCCCAAGTCTTTCCTTGGCCAGCAAGGGGGAAAAAGGCTGAAGTGGGGAAAATTCCCTATTTGTTTGGCCTTGGAGGGTGCATTTGCTGCATTTTGTGCACAGCCTCTCACATGCTCCAACACTCTGTCAAAGTGCTGTCTCAACTTTTCCACCAATACTTCATCTGTCATCAGCTGGACTAACAAAGAGCATCTTCTCCCCCACCTCAGACTTCAAATCTCTGCTTGTCCCTCTACTTTTGCATGGATTTTCCAGGCAGAAAACATGGGCTATATTAAAGACCCCGGAGCTGCAGCAGGAGGTGGTCAAATAAATGGGACAAAGTCACAGAAGAAGTCAGAAGAAGAGCAGCAAAGAGAGGCGATGGTCCATTTGAGGCCTCCCAGCCCCGTGCATTAACCACAGTGAGCCCTCTGCTTACATCTTGTTCTATCCTCTAAATGCTGCAGGCTGTTTAGTGTCCTTTTTTTTCTCTCTCTCTTTTCTTTTTTTATTTTCTGTTCAAATATTTTACTAGCTACACTGAAAAGAGAGCTACAAACAGTAGGGGAGAATCTCTCATGGCCAGAATACAATGAAGCGCATAAGTGCTGGGGATTGCTCCTTACAATGCTTGAATCAAAGATAAACATGAAAAGAGCTACCTCCTTAGAGCAAAAAAACAGAGCAAGACACCATTCCCAAGGGGAGCAGTGATGTCTTTAAAAAATAAATCAGCCACCTCAGAGGTCAGAGCAATGTGGGGAAGGATATTTTTTTCATCCAACATCTCACCTGAATTTCAAATCCAGGTAATTTGCTGGCAAACAGCATTTGAGAGAAACATTGGGGCGTAGGACTCACTGCAGAAAAGTCTCCCTTCCAAGGACCCCAAAACACTCCTCAGTCCTTAAGTAAGGAAACTTCACAGTACCCCTAACTACTGGCTGGAAAGCTCTTGCTCTTAAAATCATGTCATGCCTGTTTTGGGCTGACAGACCACTACAAGACAACCACAGGCACAGTGTGCTCCTCAGCCCCTGTTTTCCAGACCAGAGCTGCCTTCCCTTTGAACTCTTTGGGGCTACTGTGGCATCCAGCACTGGCTGTATCCCACACAAGTGAGCAGACTCTTTCCCAAAAGCAAGGTACAGCTGCCTTGAGTGCTTCCTGGCAGACCTCTGGAGGGCACAAACATACCCTAAATCCATAAAACATCCAATATTATGAAATTAAGAGCCATGGAGACAAGGATAGGCAATCTTAAATCACTAAGGCCAATGATAAAGCTCCCTTGATGCCCTCCAAGGGACTCCATTGTCCCTTGTGGATGTTGCCAAAGCCTCCACAGCAGCATTGTGCAGCATCAGACTGAGTCTCAATCCACTTCTACAAGCCCCACAAGCTCTTCCCCTCAACTGGAATCTGCATCAGCAGCCACAGGTCCCAGGGTCAGTGACACAAAAGTCACCCTTCAGCCCTTAGGTTGGGGTGAATCTGTTCCTGGAGAGCATGGAGGGCTTCAGAAGGAGACTGCGGACCACAATCAGAGCTGCAAGAAGCTGAGATCATTGCTCCACTTGAATTTTCCAGCCAGGTTATAAAGTTGTGAGGCACTGCCATGAGGAAAAAAGAAAAGTAAGCTTGAGATGTCTCTAAAATGAATCCCCTATTCTTCTGCCCACCTGCAGGAAAGGAGCAGCATGTCTCACACAACTCTGCCTGATAAACCCATGCAACATCCCAAAATATGGGAGCTTTTAATTGGTCATGGGATAAAAGAGAAAGCATTATAATAAGGGTTAAACTCCAGGCTGAGATGGAGTGGTACCATATGAAAACCAGTACAGTGTGCTTAAAGCTTCAGGATACTTTTGGAGCCCACCTTGCTGCCCAGAGAAGATGGAGGGCTAAATATTTATTGCCCTTTGAGAAAAGCTTCCCATCACTGGCTGGTCCTGTTCACTGTGTCAGAGCTCTGCCACCATTGGCTGTAGATGTCAAATTTTTTGAAACTTACACCTAGTGCAACTGCCCTCCAGCAGGGTCTAAACACATGGGTTCTGCTGCTGCTTTTGATAATTTTATTCTGATGGAGGAATCAGCATGGCAGAGGAGAGGCAGGGACAGACTGCCCAGGACAGACACTGGAGTGTGCTCAGCTGCTACAGACACAGCCCAGGCAGCACCAGCTCTTGGTGAAGAAAAGGATGTTTTGAGGAAAAAAAAAATTATCAGAGAGAAAGAAAGCATGAGAAATAAAACAAGCATGCATAGAAGGACTGAAACAAAGCAGAGCTCCTTCCATTGGTATTCCCCTAGCACCCAGAGGCAGCCACAATTGAGGAAAAATTAGGTGGCAGTGTCTTTCAGTGACTTATCCTTTGAGAGAGAAAATCAAATTGATGTACTTCCCAAGGAGAAAGGAGAAGCCTACCATCGGCACCAGAGGAATTTGATCGTAGGAGGGATAAGAGAACGCTTTTATTTTTTTACTTGATTTGAGGACATGCCTTTTCCTGAAAAAGGAGGGAAATCCTGTTGTTAAATTACAACAATGCTCTCCTGGAGTCCAGTAAAAGCCTTCTGCTGGCATCCATGTCCTGAGTATGCGATGCCATTTGGGATGTCATTTGGGATGCATCACAGCTCAGGAGAGCTCCCCTGGCTGGGTACAGACAAGCCAGACACATTTGGGTGCCCCACAGGACCCTTGTGCTTCACATGTTGAGTCTGAGGAGGCTCAGCCTGTGTGACTACTGTGCAGTGTTTTTTTGGACAATTTGTTGTCTTTCTGCGGAAATGGAAACTTCATGTCTTGCTTCCAGAGCCAGAGCAGCTTTCACTCTTTGACACATCCCTGGTTGCCTTGGCACTTTTCTCAGAGCTCTGTCCTTGTGTGTGCAACAAATTACTGTTTATATTTCCTCTGATTTGTGGTGGACAAGGTGAGCGACACCCAGATTTCACCAAGGTGTGTAACACACTCTGGTTAGTACAAGAAACTCTGCTTTAGACAACAGCTAGAAAGCAACTCGATTATATTTTCACCTGCTTCCAATTCCAGCTTTTCAAACACATGGCTGACAGCAAAAGTCCTCTAGCAGAGGCTGGCCTGCTTCAAAAACATCTCAATTTCTACCAGCAGTGGAAAGCTGCTTCTAAACCTTACTCTTGCAATACAGACAAGTCACGCAACATTGAAAACTGAACCACCACTGAAATGTGGTAAAAGGGCTAAGATCCAACGTGTGCTCAAGAAGGTGAAAAAGAATGTATAGGCCCCCAATATCACTGGACATTGAGTCTGTGGGAACGGCTGCAAAGATAATTTAGCCAAACTCCTAGGCCACCTCTTCCTCCATGCTTCTTTACCCTCAAGAAATACAGAAAGAAAAGGCAGTTTAAGCATATTTATGGTAAATTCATGTCTCTCCTTAGATTTTTAGTAGCCCAACAGGCCAAACATGGGCAACTCTTAACCCATGGCTAAAACAGAAAGCTGCTGCAGGTCAGACTGGCTTCTCAGGGAAGGGCTCTGCTGAATTTGACCCCAAAAAGGAATAAATTGCCTTTCAGCACTTTCCATGTGGATATACCCTGATGAGACGGAGGGATATACTGGGCCAGAAGTTTTCATATTCCGCCTTGAAATTCAGTTTTGCTTAAATGGGTCCATTTTAGAGGCAACCTGGGACTGAGCGCATGCGAGAGGCACATTTTTAGCAATGTCATCGTTTGCAAAGAGCACTGGGGAGGCTCAGCCACAAAACACACATTCACCCAATGTCAAGGATGCCCGATATTAAAAGCAAAGCAGCTCCCAAAAGGCAGCAAACTCATTTGCCTGAGGCCACCCATTCGGGCTGCTGCAGGCGGCCGGGTTCCCAAACAAGCAGGGGGCTGAGGGAGCAGAAAGGATTTTGCATGGTTCATGTGTCAGCCACGGCTCAGAAAGGTCAATCAGTTTTTCAGCGGGAGCCAAAGGAGGGAGAAAACTGCAGCTGATTAGGAGGAAGGGGGGGAAGGGGAGAAGGAATCTGCGGCCGTGCCAAAACCTTTGTAAACAAACTTCGCTGCAATGTTGCAGATGAAAGAGCAAGGCCTGGCGAGCGGGCCCAGCTCCTCGGCATAAATCAGGAGCCGCTCCAGCAAAATCAAGGAAGTTACGCCGGCACAAGCGGGACAAGAATCACCCCCTCCTGCTGCTGAACAATAGCCCTGGTCCCCCAAACACGATTCCCTCCTCCCACATGGCAGCAGTGCTCTTGGGTGGCAGCACGGGCGAGTGGCCGCGGTGTTGGAGCAATCGAGTCCCCACATGCCAGACCCAGCCCGGGTTTGGGAAGCGAGGTTGCATTCATTGATCCGCAGCCGGTTCAGGAGGAGGGCGCAGTGGATTCACATCCAGCTTCTGGATTTCCTTTGTTCCTCCTCTCAAACAAATCCCCTGCACACTCGAGGATAGGGACAGAGATAGGGAAAGGGCGGTCGTCCCGAAAGGAGATGAGCAGCAGCACAGACTGCAGCTCGCTGACAGCACGCTGAGCCGCAAGCCACTTTTTACACCCTTTTCAATAAATATTAGCTGGAGGGGGCTCTGCTTTTCCCACTCTCCTGCCAGCGTGGCCTCTTATTGTTTACTCTCCCCCAGCAGTCCAGGCGTTCTTGTTAATGTGCTGTGATTGAGTACTTGGGAGAGGATGGGGTTTGGAGTTAGCTCCCGGCTCCCTTTGGAGAGCTGTTTACTCTTTCGTGGTGCCCATGGCCCGCTGAAGACAGCGCTCCTTCCCTCACCCCTGCTGCGTCCATCTGCTTTGTCTGCCTGTTTTCCTGCTGCCACCGGCAGGCAGCTGGCCTGTGCATTTCAGCTGGCTGTTCCTAAACCCCTGGAGGAAAAAATAAAATTAACCCCGTAAAGAAGGGGGCTGGGAAGGATGGGGAGGAAGGAGAGAGAGGAGCAGCTCTGCCGCCCAGCACTGCTCCCGCTCCACAGCTGCCTGCAAGGACGGGCGCCAGCACAGGGCTGAGCCTCAGCTGACATCAGGATGCTCCTGGCACCAGGTGAGGATTTTTTGTCTGGGGTTTTTTGTCTTGTTTTGCATTTTCTACATCCAGCAGACAGCATGCAAGCACAAGGTTTTAGCTCTTCTTGGGTCTTGATGTCTCTGCCCCCACGGCACAGGGTTTCAGACTCCATTTCTCCTGGTCTTTATGTCGTGCTGTGGGTCTCTGCTGACAGCCCAAGTCACCAGCAGGCACATTCCCCATCCTTCCCCCACAGGAACCCAAAACAAGAATGTGACAGACACCATGGAGCCAGGGCTGCTCACCTCCACTGTGCTTCTGTCAATGCCCTACCAAAATCCTTGACATTGATGCAGCCAGTAGGAACTCACATTTGGTCTCAGGGACCCCAAAGATTTTTCAGGAGAGCTGTGACCAGAGGCAGTCAGTACAAGCCATGGGGTGGCAGTCTGTGAGAATAGAGATATCCTGATTGATGCCTTTTTAAAGTCTGTTTCTGCATCCCCCTGGAAACCAGACCCTTTGGAGTTCAAGTGAGGGCCAGGGTGTCTCTGTGGTTTGCAGCATCACTGGATACACCAGGGCTCCCCAGTTCCTCAAGGACTATGCTCTGCCAGCAGCCTCAGAGGTTACCCTCTGGGCCCTTGGGGACATTTTGTGGCAGAGACAAAGCTCACATTAAGTCACTGACTACGTGCTGACCCTGCAGGGAAGGTAGGAGACATCTGGCATAAAGATGGAGCAGTACCTGGAGAGCCCAGTGAGGGTCCTGACATTTGGGTATCATGAGGGGCTGGGCTTTCAGCTTGTCTTTCAGTAGAGCCTCTGCTACCAGAGTATCCAAACCCTTTGGTCTACCCCAAAACCCTCTCAAACACGGCTCATTTCTGCACAGTCTGACCATATCTGGGAAGTATTTAACCACTAAAAGGCAGAACTGATAAGCGAGATAACATGATAACCTGCTGGGTGCCCACAGGCAGATGCAAATATATACCTGCGTCCTGCACTCCCACCAGGCAAACACAGCAGCTCTGGGCATAAATACACGTGTGACACATACAGAAATCCCCGTGGCACTCTGCAGCTGAGGGTTACTCACACAGAGCTTTCCCCACATCTCCCTCCTCAAGCTCTGAGTGACAACTGGGGCCATTCCTGGCTTGCCTTTGACCTCCCTCATCTCTGCAGACATAAACGAGGTCTGCTCCTCTTTGCACACAACACTCCCAGCTAACAGGAAAAGCAGGTGGAACCAGAAGTTAGCTACAGTTGTCAAGCCAATATTATATGCTGGGGGAACCAGCAGAAGTTGCAAATCTCCAGGGAAAACTGTAAGGCCCTTTGCACACAGACTCCTATGGATAAGTAGGTATCTAGGATCTAGCATCCCCCAGGCACATCAGCTACTAAGTCTGCTCCCTGGGGAGTCTTCAAAGCACATTTTCTTCTCCTTCACACCCTAAACGTGTGGAAGGCAGTGGTTTTGGTCCCTGCTCAGCCACACCTCTGCTGCTCCACAAGCCAGCCCTGGCAGGGGCTGTGCTTGGCACAGGTAAAGCAGATGCCAGGTGCACATCAGCAGGGAATCGCACCTCAGGATCTCACATGTGCTCACTGGAGCTGCAACCAAAACCCTCTGCAAGACGTGCCCTCCCACTCCCCACCCATCTCTGCAGCAGCAGCAGCTGGGAAAGCAAAGCTGCACCGCCTGTCTGGCACATTTGCCCTCATATCCCTCTCTCCAGGTGTGCACAGATTTTTTTTTTAACATTAAAGAGAGACGCTCCAGTGCCTCCAACAGAAAATAGATACCCCTCATTGTTTGAGACTATATTCGTAAAAGTCAAAGTCTCTGTAAATAATAATTTAATGGATGTTCTGCTGTTGGTCTGGGTCCATTAGAGACACTTATTTTCCTTACCCTCATTTCCTCTCTGTTCTTCCAAGTAATAGGCTTTGCTGGTGCCAATTCCATGCTGCTGCCCCTTGAAAATAGCTGTAGGTGAGAGAGGATGAAGATGTTCACTCTCCAAAGCCTTTCACTGTACAGCAAGGAGAGAAAATGTCACCTGCTACCTGATAGGGACTAATTTCCTACTAGGAAAAATGGTTGCTAAACATCTGGCCTGACAGCTGACTTCCAGCAGAGCTGTAGGAGGCAGCAGAATATGCTGGACTGGAGACCCTGGCCACAGTTCAGCAGTACCAGGCTGCCCACGGCGATAGCAACAACAACAAAAAACTGATTTATCTTAAGCCTCTGGTTACCAGAATCTGCTGCAAATAACATGCAGGGAGCACAACAGTGCCTGTATGTAGAGGAGCACCACAATGAGGATTTTATGCAAGCCAGGCCCTCAAGCAGATCTGATGGAGTTCAGCCCCATCCCACTACCAGATGCAGGTGCAAGGGTCTTCCAATATTACTCCATAGCTGACATAGTAATAGCCACTCATACCCTGTCTGCAGTGCAATAACTCCTGACCTGAGGAGAAGGTGCCCTGAATTTTTCTTTTTCCAGAGCCTTTTGAGTGCTAACAAGTTAGCAGTGTTACTGGTTCCCTTCCAGGATGGGATTTGTGGTCCTATTTTCACCCCAGGCTCTATTCAGGCTGTTTCTGGGGAGCTCTGGCCAGTCATCTGATCCCAAATAGCAAAGGGCACCCAAGCAGCGCAGGATCTGTGAGCTGGGATAGTGGAATAACCTAGAAAGAAAACACTCCTTTTGCATTTAGGGGAATTTCCATTTCCAAAAGTGAGTCCAAAACTTAGCTACGGGATTTTTCACACTAGAGAGCTGGAAGTTGACCTAGATGCTGGAATTCTTCCTTCCTGGAAGAAAGGAGAGAAACTTCAGTTTCGAAATGGCATGGAAATGTCCAGGGAGCAGAAGGGCCAGCAGTGAAGGGAAAGTCTCAGGGTAGGGCTGTTGTGCAGGGCAGTCTGTATTTTGCAATATGGCTTCACTCTGAGAAATTATCTTGAATTATGAATAATTTCTGGTAAGCAGTGTGTTGTGGGGAGATACTTTAGGAGAGAGGGAAGATAAGGGAGCCCTGTGCATGGCCAGAGAAGAATGATGGCAGGAGGACATGTTGGAGCTCAGCTTCCTGCCTTTCCTTTTTCTTCAAAGGCACACATCAGAACGAGAGACATAAACTCCATCCCAACTGCAGAGACTGATCTGATTTTGCTCATTTCTTTGGCAGTTGGGTGAAACTGAATGAGCTTCTTTAGCAGTCTGACAACAGAGACTTGGCATTGTCATCATTAACTATGAGAAAAACCATGCACCAGGTTTGGAAATTGTGAGATTGGCTTGAAAAGCAGAAGACCTTTTATTATTATTATTTTTGCATCTGTTTAGAAACAATGCACATTCTTTGTCTTCAGCTACAGTTCACTGAAATATCGGAGTCTGATTTTTAAGGAAATCTATCTTTTTCAGCCAGAAGGAATAAGAACATTTTTTTCTCATTAGTGATTGTTGTGCAGTTGTATGACACTGAACTCCAGGCTTTGGGGCGGGGGCAGAAAGCTCCCAGTGCCTTTCATGGGGCTTGTTGTCAAATTAATCAGTGAATTGGCTTGTCATTGACATGCATATAAATGCAGGCCTGACTCGTGCTCCCACCCTGCATGTCCACTCACAGAGTTCATCTCCCATGCTGCACAAGTGCATGAGCCAAAAGCATCCCTCAGCTGCCAGAACAAGAGAGAGCACATGTAAAAATTGGGGTCTGCTTTCTCTTTGTCTTCAGCTCTCACTAAGTGAATTTATCCCCCTGCCCACTCCAAATTTTTAAGGTTTGACTAGAGCCTTTGGGCATAAGCACACAGCCAGGGTGCTCAAGTGTCAAACACTAGGTGGTAAAAACTTTCTGCTTTGATATAAGTCTCATGGCTTAGAGTCCTTGTGATGAAATGCAAAGAATTAACCCCAAACATTCTTCTGCACGAGGAAAGCCTATCCCCTAATGGCTCCTCCTGCATATCTGGTGTAAGCAAGACCAGAATCAGGCCATTTATCAAAGAAATGGGCAGTTTCCCCCCAGTATTGCAGTGGAAAAATGGCCATCAGTTTGCATTAAAAAGAAACAGCAAACTTGGTACAAAGCACTCAGCCATGGAAACCTGTGTATGTGGCTCCCAGGATCCCTTTCTCTCCGTCAGAATTCACATGAAAAGCCCTCTCGCTGCTTTCCGTGTCAGCATTAACTCTTCCAAAATGATTGGCATCAAAGGTAGCAAACACTCCCTGCTGACAAAAGCCCCCCTCTGCCTGCCTGCAGCAGCCCCCCGCCCGCCGCCGCCCCGCTCCCCAGCGCTGACAGGTCCCATTGTGCCGCTGTCCCACAGCAGCTGCACAGGGAACAAAGACATCAAGGCACAGGGGCCGGGGCTTGTTGGAGTTGTGGGAGGAAACACAAGCAAAGGAGAAAAGTGAGGCTGAAGGGAAGGGATCAACAGTTGGTGACTTAGGAGCGCGCTCGGAACACGTGAGAAGCGGCTGAAACTGAAAGGTTTTCTGCAAATGTACCTGCACAGGCATTTCTGCCTCTGATTATCCACTGCTCTGGCTTCTAATAGCACCGGAATCACTCAGCTAATTACACTGTAAAGGTAACGGCCTATGAAATTTTTAATGGAGCAGATTGCACTTATAATTTTTTTTCCCTCTGTGGTTCAATATACTTCAATATCTTTTCTTTCTTCTAGCATTTGATTCAGGATGACAGTGGATTTATACAATTGCCGTTCTCCTTGCCATAAAGACTGAATTGCAAGACAGGTCCTTTTCCCAGCTGGATCCAGGCAGCTGAGGGTCACACCTGAATGATCAAATGTTCTAAGGAACAGTTGAAAACACATCCTCACCACCAAATCACTGATAGATGCATGGAGCAATCATTTATCAGCAGTCACAGGGCTTGGGCATCCCTCTGCTGTGGCATAGCACAAGGTGAGGACAAAAAGCAGTGGTCCTTGCTCAGGAAGACCTGGCTGCTGGGCTTCTACTGTTCCTCTAGGGAAAATAGAACTGGAAAAGGGAAAAGGAGAAAATATTTGAAGAGTTAATGCCAGGGATGGAAGTAAAGCAGTATTTAAAGCAGGATGAGGGTAAATTCTAAAGGCAACATGGACCACTGTGATAGGATGCCACAATAAGAGTACCAGTGGGGGCCAAACTCAAGGGAAGACTGCAGCATTTAGGTCTGAAACTGCCACCTCTCACAGCCTCTGCCAGCCCCAAAGCTGACAACTGCCATTAGCTGGTGGGTGGCTGCACCTTTTGAGCAGAAATGAATCATCCTGTGCTGCCTCTGATGTCCAAGAGAGCACGAGACATCCAGCTGCAATCAGATCCTGCAGACCCACATTACCCACCCTTATCCTCAATCCCATGAAGTACCACCTTCATGGGATTGAGGATATAAGCATCCATCTTCCTTCTGCATTCATCACTCATCCAGGATCCAGGCATCCCATTGCCTGAGTTGCCTGAGGGACACACTTGGGGTTCATTGCTTGCCTAATGACAAAAACTCCTGCACAAAGCACAGCTCTCAGGGTCACACAAGTACACAGGCATGGCTGAAGGAGGAGAAGAAGGAAAGGGATAATGTGATGTATTGGAGCTCTGCATATGGAGCAGGGGGAGCCAAGGAGCACAGGGATCCACAGATGTTTTTCATAAGACATCAAAATGAAACCTCATCTCAGCTGTTTCATATCAATATAGTGAAATTCCTATTCCCTCAGAGATAACAAAATGGTCCATTTTCCACACTGCCTCAAAAAATTCCTGGGTGAAACATTCCAGCTCCAGTCAGTCCTAAATATTAGCAGACAGGCTGGGAATCATCTACAGACCACAGCCTCACTGGGCTAAATCCTCCTAGAAGAGATGGAATCCCCTCAGTGAACTATATCACATGAGAAAAAGCACAAAGAAAGAACAAGCAGAAGAAGTAGAGGAAGAAGCCCACACCCCAAAATTAACAAACATCCTAAGGTGCCATAAATAACTCAATTTCCTGACTCAGCCCACCCTAAAAATGATCACCCATGCTCTGCACTGAGCAGATTATTGTCAGATGAACAACCAATGCTGCACAGATGCCACCCCCTCTCACATCTGCAGAAAGTATCAATTTTAACAGTGTTAGTGGGAAGCTTTGCTTAGCATTGCTAACTCACACAAACACACACACAATTCAGATATATCCTAATAGACAGGTCTGGCCTATGACATTCCTGCAGGTCAAAATTAAAATAAAAGGCAGAGATTCAGCGTGCACCTCTGGTTAGACTGCTGGCTTGCTCAATGCAGACGCTGCCTGCAGTTAATCAGCCTTCTTTCTCCACTAACTGTCACTGCAAACAAAGGAATTAGTAGAAGGTCTGTAGGGAGCATTGAGATAATTTGGCTGACTGAAGAAAAGAGAAAGAAAAGAAAAGCAAAACAAAATTACTGAGAAATTTACTTGCACTGACCTCTCCATAAATATTTAGATATAATCATCATTACCTTGGAGTAAATTAAGTTATAAACAGTCTCTACAATTGCACATGATGAATGCCTATCGGCATCAGAGAGCACTTTATTGCAAGTTAATGTGGAAACAGAACACCTCAATCAATCAGGATGCAGAAAAGCTGTCTGATGATACCAGCCCATCTCAACCTATTCATACAGGACACTGTACACTCACTCACCCACACATGCCTGCCCCCCCATTCTTATTTTATTAACAAATACATATGGAACCCCAGAAGATGGCAAGATGTATGTCTGTGGAGCTGGAATAACAAGGGACGTACAGTACGTGTCCTCAGTCGTGGTGGTGGTATTATTTATATCACGGTAACATCCACGGTGACTGAGGATACGGCCCCCTGTGCTGAGCTCTGTGTACAAACACAGCCAAAAGCCATCTGGGTACGATTCATCTGACTAGACACAGATATCCTCAACAGGGATGTTGAGCTGATCACCGTCAGCTCCTTTCACAGCCAGCTGAGGGAAATCAGCACTTCCCAAGCACAACTTTCCAGACCTATTTTAGACATCCAGTTTAAGAAGAGATGAATCATGCCCTGGACTCTCTCGGCTGCCTTGGCTCCATCCCCGCAGACCCTTTGGGAGCCCCGGGTGGCTGCTGCTGCAGTCAGCACGGACACTGCGGATGCCAGTTTGATGAGACAAGTCCCATCCGCTCCGACTGAGAGACTCGAGGGTTTAGGAAAAGCAGATAAACACATGGCAGGCGAAACAGAATCACATCTGAGCTACATTTTTGGATGTGAAACCATGTAGCCTCCCAGGGCTGATGACTTCTCTGGCTTTAGAGCTGGGCTGCTAAGAAGCAGAGCAGAAAGGAGAGCGTGTTGCAGAGGCCTGTGCTGCTCACACCCCGCCTGCCCCTTCACTTTCAGTACGAGAGCTGAGACATGAGAAGTCCCTGAGCTTTGCCTTCCCTTCAAGCCACAGAGGCTCATTCCCTGGCCCTGTCTGGTCCTTCCTCTCCAGCTCCTGCCCACGCCAAACTGGGGTGGTTGTGAGTGCAGAGAGCATTATCCAGTGACCTCTGCCACGGCGCTGCCAAACAAGGACAGGCTTTAGGAACTGGCTTCTTCATGTCACCTCCCCATCACACATTCTACTGCCACCTCCCAACACTCCAAAACCCTGATGAGCCACACACAAAAGACTAATAAGGGGTTTCCATCCTGCAAAGAAGAAAGGATGTTGGTCTAATGAGACAACTGATGATGAAAGCACTTCTCAGGAAAGGAGCATGGTTAGAGATTATTAAGGCTCACAACTTCAGCAGGGTCTTGCAAGAGGACAGAGATTTTAACTGGAGGGTACATGTGCCTAAACCTCTTGAGAAAGTCACTGAAATAGGTCCTACCACTGTAAAGTGCTAGATTTAGGTCAATTCAAGACATCAGTGCATCATTCTGTGCCAGTGGTCTTAGGAAAAACTGACTTTATCCAGTTTTCACTTCAGGGTTTTCTCTTATGGGAAAAACTTTCATATCCATTTTCCAACATGAACTGGGATGTCCGGTTCACAGTGCTGCTCGGCTTTTATCTGCCTTTACAAAACATCAACAACAATAAACAGCTAAACAGGTGAAAAGTGCTAGACAGAGAAAATAATTAAAATGCAAACCAATTGGACTGAGAAGATCCTTCTCACAGGAAGGTATTTATAGCAAGAGGTGAAAGAGAGACAACATAGCATAGACTGTCTCTATGCTGTTACAAGGTGAAATAAAAATAAATAAAAATATTTCTCTTTATAGCCTAAATAGAGCAAAGTAATTGTAAATTTGTAGCTGCCTTGTTCCTTATGCTGTGGGACCTTTCGAAAAGAGGTATCACAGATGCCTTTGCTGCTTTTGCATCAGCCTGACCAGATTCTTCTTGGGACAAGACCCCTTCTTCTTGTCAATGCCTTGCCTCAGTGCTACAACACTGACCCTTAATCCAATAATTACCCAGCCCAGTAAATTATTGCAATTAAGCCCATTTCCCAGCTGCAGCTGAGGACAGCCTCCCGGCAGGGCTCCCAACACTGCCCAGCAGAGTGGCCAAGGCCATTTTGTCAAACAGCATCTCATCCCTACTGAGACTTAGTCTGAAGGGAGAGAAGGAAATTGCTAAATCTTTCAGCAACCAAGATTTCTATAGATACCAAAAATCTATTGATGGGCTCAGATCAAGGGCTTTTTAATTGAGTGAAGAACATTAATTAGTAAATTTACTGACTTCTAAACACAGCAAGACCTAGGGTTTCAGATTACCATTGTGCAAGGACAAAGCAGCTTTCAAGGTCTAGAGAGTTTTTTCCTTTTTCTGCCCTACCCTCAAACACCAAAAACTATCTCAGTTAATTGTGGAGATACATGGATGGTTCAGTGGCAATCAGACACTGCTTCTGTTTAGCTGAGGGAAGCATTCAAAGGAATCATCAGGGATGGTTATCTCTGAAGGGTGAAGAGGTCTGAAAAAAATACAGGGTATTGCTAGAAAACAGAAAGATCAAAGTTAAAAGCATTTGGATAGTTAAAGTGGTTGCAAAGATTATTACTTCTTAATATATAAATTACTCAAATCATTCCCATTTGTCTGCCTTCATGACCATATGAAAGAGGAGACCAAAGGCTTAGGTCCCAAGACGTTAAATCCTGAAAAATCCACCCATGTTTTAAGTTGTAATACATAAAGCACTTTTCCTGGAAAAACTGTCTGCAGACAAGCAGCAAAGGCTTTAAAACGTGTTTGTTGTGGAATCAGAAAAAGAAGAGATCAAACCGCCGCAGCTCAGCAGAGAAGGATTGCTGGAAAAGCAGAAACTAAAAATGTAATAACGGGAAGATGAAGACGGGAGGAAACAGCTCACCAAAGGGAATGGCCTTGCCAGGGAAAGGCAGCAGAGTTTATGGCCCTGCTCTTTATTAGCTGAGGAAGTCAACACACGCTTCTGGGAGAAAAAAAATAGGAAAGGAAATAAAAAGGAGTTTAAAATTATTTTGATGGCTTGAGGCCAGATTTATAGCAGACCTGAGTTGTGTCTGGGGATCTCTTCTCGATTTCTAACGTTCCCTGATGTTTTCTCACAAAATGATGACTGGGAGGCTGGTGAGCACCATGTTTATGGTGTGTCACTCTACATCCTTTGCTGTGCACCTGCCATCCTGCCAGCCCACAAGATCCATCCAGCAGCACTCAGCAAATGTCCAAACCATCCTCTGCTTTCACAGTTCCTAACTCACTTTACAGAGATATGGGCAGCCCTTTCCCCAGCTGGTTACTGACACACCATGGCCACATTTGCCTGCCCAGAGACAACACTGGCCAAACTGTGGTATCTTTGTGGAGCAGGGACAGTGCACCTTAGAAGCCAGCTGCAATTTTTGACTAGAAGTGAAAAACATGAGAAAGCTCTGAGTGTGCAAGGAGCCCAGGGAGGATAGGGCTTCAGCCACAATGTCACACATGTACACAACCCAGACAGCTCCTTTCCTGGGAGCAACAGGATGATATTTTGGAGAGGTTTTGGCACCCTGGGAGAGCGACAAATTACCCACCATCAATAGACAGTTTGGACAACATTCTGCTTACACAGATCCCCGCATCTGATCAGGAGAAGCCAGAATATCTTGACATGAAACTTGTGCTGGGATGTAGATAGGTGGGGGCTGTGTTTCTAACTGTGTTGGGATCTAACAGGATGGCAGTCTGAGAATAGTTAATGGCTTCAGATGGGGAGAAAAACTTTATATTTCACTTTACTGAGCAGTGACAGAGCAGGGCACTTAGAAAGATACTGCACATGTTTGCATATTTCTTTGCATGCCCCTGGCCCCTGCAAGGTCAGCCTTTACAGAGCACAGTGAACAAGGTGACAGTCCCACAGTGATACCTGTCCTACATACAGTGCTTGCCTGTCCTACATCCATTTTTGCCTTGGCAAAGGGAAGCCCAAGATGAGTCAAGATACCTCCTGAGTTAGGCACAATTTTCAAGCCTCTTATGGCAGGGTGGTGCATCACTAAGACACACAGGCATTTTTTTTTATTAAAATCATTCTTAGTGGGATTTATTGTGCTGTCCAGAAGGATGGACACTGGTGCAGCAAAAGGTTCTGCAGCCCCATTTAGCATAACCTGGAGTTTGGATAGAGATGCAGCATTTTCTGTGTCAGCTCACTGCTTCAAGTCTCACCTGAATCCTGCATCATGTATGAGACATCTGCACTGCACGCCGGTGGAACAAATCTGTCAGCAGAACAAACATGCAGGGACAAATCTACCCCTGTTCCAACAGCAACAGTGTTAACCCAGGGGACTCTTTTGGGCCTGCCAGAGTCAAATGGACTCACTCAGAGCAACTAGGTCCCTATATGCATCTTGGAAGACAAATGAATGACTGAAATAGCATTAGTGGAAGCAGAAGTGTTCAGTGTGCTGAGATACACTGGCTTGGCCGTGGCAGTCACACTGCATTTGGATTCAAATTACCACCAATCAGTTATGCCCTATACAAATCCATCCCTTACTTGAAAAAAAAAAAAAAAAAACCAGCAAAAACAAACCTTCTTAAAACCTATCTTGTGTTATGCCTTCAGGGCAAACTTGCTTTTATGAGCATGAATAATTCATGCATGTTCATTTATTATTAATTAATATTCCATGAACATGCATGGTTTATTCACCCAAACAAAGCACTGTGCCCCAACACTCTCCCTGCAGCCTGGCATTAGCTATGTGCCACAGCCCAGCTGACCAAGGCACTCAACCAGTACCATCTATCACATCTTTCTCCCTAGAATCCACCAAGAACATTTTGACCCTTCTTGCTGGTCACTGATTTTCTCTGTTTCCAGGCCTGGAATAGGACAATTGAGCTCTACTCATCTTAAGTATGGGGAGAAGTTGAAAATGTGAACAAGAGGGAGGCAAGAAGATTTTTAGTTTGATTTTTTTGGTGTGCAGTTCCAGACCGTACCCATTTCCATTTTGGAGAAGCAATGCCAGGCACACCAGGTCCTCCCAGGGTCACTGGTCAGCTGGATGGTTTGGGGGAATTATTCCTCATTCAGTGCTGTGTCACCAACAGCCACAGCAGCATTTTCCACATGGAACTGTCTTCTGTCAGAGGTACTTCACTGCTGATATGGCAGAGATGCCATAAGCCATATGACCATGCCAACCACATTTTCCTGCTGTGCAGGCATTTTGCTGAGAGCACAGAGGGATCCCAGCAAAGCCAAGAAACTAATGAAAATCTTTTCCATTTCAATATAGATTCTCATGTGCACTGACTCTGGCATGAGTGTACACCATGGAGGGGCAGCTGGATTTTCCTCCTCAGCATCCATCCTATAAAGAGCCCACAGTTGTTGGATTTTCTCCCAGTGCTGGATCTGCACCCCAACACATGACCAAAGCCTGCAGAGCCAGAACAAATCATTGGTGTCCAGAGGAACCCCAGCTGAGCCCCTTCAAGCCTGGTCAGACCTGACACTCAATAGCTCTCTGCAACCATCATCATCTACAGACTAGCAATCCACATTTTTATGGGACAGAGCAGGACTACGAATGGCCTCATAAAAAATCATCCATCACTGTTGTCATCATTGTCTCCACACCAGATCCAGGAGGACTTCAGGTGCAAGCAGACTCACTTGGATCAAATCACCTGGATCTTCTTTGCCCTCTCAGACAGTGCCCACAAAACATCCCGCCAAGGGAGGTTTAGCTCTTGAATCTTCACCTGATAGGAGCAGCCCTGTCACAAACCACCACTACACCTGCATCCTCTGTGTTACAGCCATAAGACTGAAGGACCAAGAGCTAGATTTCCTTTATTTGGGCTAAACCATTGCAATCTCTTTATATGGTCCTGTATGAGTCCTGATTTTCAAGCACAGGAATGCCGAGAGGAAATAATAAAAAACTCCCTGTGTGTTAGACACTGGAACAGCTTCAAATCAAAAGTTAGCTGAAGCAAATAGAAGAGACATGATTTCAGCATTTATTAAAAGCAGAAGTACAGCACAAAAAGAGGGAGAGGAGAAAGCTTTGCTTACAGGAGATGCTCACATGGTATTCAGCACCATGGGGTACCAACCAGAACGATGGACAGTGCTTTGATATTTCTGAAGTGGCACATGGAAGAAGAGAGGAATGAAAAATAACAATCTAAATCAGTTTTAAATAGTGTTGGATCCAAATCACATGTCTAAAGCCAGATAAACTCATCTTTGAGAGCCTGGAGCAGGGAGTGAAGGGCAGGCATGAAGCACCCCATTTTCCCTTGCTTCTCTGTAATGGTTTGAAAGAAAGAACTGGGTCCAAATTCCCCCTGTTGTAGCATGTTTTAGACCTGGACATGAAGTACTTGATTCCAGTGAATACCCCGGGCAGTCTCCTATTTCCTCAGATTGTTTTACCAATAAGAGAGAAGTTCAGAAACACTCTGACAGTTACAGACAATTTAACACACAGGGGCTGCTCGGGGAAAACTTAAAACTGTCATAATTCATCCTCCCCTTCCCCCAGTCCAGAAATGAAAGATTAAACCTAGGAAGATTTATTAAACTGACATTTTAATAGAATTTTTAGACTTTTCCAAGTTAATAGTTTAAATATAATTGAATTCCATGAAAGGGAGGAATACAGGATTAAGCCGGTGTCCCCCAACAATAAGAATGCTTTAAACACTGGGGCATATCACTGATGCATAATTTAGTCCTATTTGCATGGCCCTTAGAACTGGGAGTAACGAAAACACAAATCTAATTAACAGAGTGAAAGAAATGCCTCCACCAGCAAACTTCATCACAAGCTCCACTACCACACACCCACCCTCTGCAAGTTACAAACATGAAACAGATGGCAAGGAGGAGGGAAAAAAAATAAAAGACATCACACATCAGCTCTTGGAGAGGAAGAGGGGGGAAAAAAAGAGAGAGAAAGCAGAAGGAATGGGATGGATAACCATGCTACTTGACGATGCAGCAATTAAATTGCTGAGGGTGGAATAATTCTTGCAGTGCCTCTATGGTTGAAGCACTCTCCCAACTTAGCTAAGTAGATGTACTGAGTGCAGTGGAGAGTAAACCAGTTTCCATAAATCCCAGCAGGAGTCCGTTTCACTTTATAAGATTCATGTGAAAAGTTGAAAATTCAGGTTTTTCCAAATGCATCCATAATCAGCAGGCTGAGCCCCATGGGTCCCCAGAGGTAACTGATCACAGCACAAAGTAGGGTTTCACAATCACACTGAGATTCTTCACTGCATTTTCAAAGGTTAGACATTAATTCCTGATCAATACAAGGAACAGCAGGCTGCCCCCTACCCCCACTGCCAGAATTGTCTTACATTATTAACTGAGCCTTGGCTTTGTCCTGGAATTGCCTAAAATCACAACTCAGAGCTGTAAGACACAGAGTCCCTCCAGATGCAGAGCAGAGGGGGGTGAGAAAGACCTTCCCCAGTACCTTCTTCCCCCATGCAGAGACAAATCCAGCCTGTCCTAGGTCTGAGAGTTAAAGGTAAACAAGATTTGTCATGCTTAGCATGACACACTCAAAAATAAACACCAGAATCTGAAGTTTCTCCAGGTCTAGTTGGACTCTGTAGAAACAGGTCATTCCAAATTAATCTTCATGATCAAGTCTCCCTCCTTTAACAATGTGCTGCACTTATTTTTGCTGGGTTTCTCTGTACCATCACCATTACAGATTTCATTGACATCAAGACATCTCCCTTTGGAGCTGAAAACAAACTCAGTGTGTCCCAAGCACCAAGGTTTCCAATAGAGATAAAAATAAGGACAAAAAAAAAAAACCAAAAAAAAAACCCCAACCAAATCCAGGCTACTCAATGGCATTTGGTCATCAAAAACTTTCTGGTCTTCTCCAGACATGCACATTGGGATGTCATTTGCTCTCCATTCATGTGATAGGTGGTGGCTGCTGGTTTTGGTGATGCAGTTTGACATGGACTAGGTCAGGGTCCATCAGTCAGATTTAGAACCAGTTTTTGATTACTGGTCATGCTGGTTCTTACCCTGTCATTCTTTCTCTCTTGGTAACACTCCTGCAGATTTGAAGGCTTTAGCTGCTAACTGTAAGAGGTTCCTGGACTTCAGGCAGCATTTTGGGGAGGTTTTGGATACCTTCACAGCTAGGCAGGTTCATTAGCATGCGGTCATGGTCTCATATTTTTTACTGCCTCTCTGCAGGGCTCATTTATTCCACTGAAATCAAACACAAGAATTCCCCCAAGGCACCCTTGTCAGATATGAAGTGACTGGGCTGCACAACACATTCTTTCCAGGTACTGCAGCAGGTACAGGGAGGCTTACGATGGTTTTTGGTCTCGTATCAATCCATTATCAAAGGGGAAATTGATGAATATCCACTTTTGCTGAGTTAGAACCCGCTGATGGCTAACGAGCGTGAATAAAATGTTATGCAAATTAGTGGCTGAGAACAGAATTCAGAACTGAACTTGAATATGAAACAGGTCATTAGTACAACACATCTTTAACGTCTGTTGATTGTTTCTAATGTTACATTTGTGGCAAAACTGTCTATGTCGAGATTTAGTGAGAAGAGCTTAAGACGACCCCACACTCGTGTATGTTGTTTCTGAACTTTGTGCCACACTTGATGACAGGAAGCAAGAGTGATTCTGGGCAAACAAACAGATCCCCATACCTGGAGAAAAAACACAGTTCATGGCCTAGATTGCTATGTGATCACCTGCTCAGGACACCTCTGTAATATGTGTGCCTAGGTGGCTGCGCAGAGTGTCTCATAAAATATGAATACTTCTTCCAGATAGGATGGTGCTTAATGTGCATTTACTATATGAACACTTGTAGCTTTCTATTATTATTTATAAGTCTACAGTGTGAGAAGCTTTTCTCTAATGCTCAAAAAGTGACAGTTTCCCTCTTGCCAAGGTCAGGCAGAGAAGAGGACACATCAAGAGAAAGGCAAACAGCAAACACTATGTGTAGGCAAGGAAAACTAGATTTTCTCTAAGCTATACAGGCCATCTAAGTGTTTAAAAGGAATTAAATTTGGAATGGATTTGAGCTCTGTGGGCTTGGTAGTGTAAGGTACAGTTTATGTCTTGTCCTTTTGGTAAAATTCAGTTTGTCTGGGTTCCTGCACATGGCCTTGTTTAAGGCTTAGGGGTTTTTTTCCCAGGTTGAAGGAGTGATGAAAGTCCTCAAGTAAAACAGGAAAAACTGACTTTCTTTGAAGATAAACTGCCTCAAAGGATTCTCCAACACACCACAGGAGAGGAGTGGCAAGTCAATGGTGGAGGCAGTGTATCAGTGGTCTTTAAAAATAAAAAAGTAATAATGTGACCAAAGGGGAAAAAAAACCAAAAAAACCAAATGAAAACAAACAAACAAACAAAAAAACCACCCCACAGTGTCAAAATAAAGGAATATTTCTATGTGTGGAAACAGGCACTGGGATACACAGATGTACTCATGTCTCTCACCTCCCCTGGGGTAGGATAGATACCTCCCAGGAGAGCTCAGTCTATAGAAAACAGTGATCTTTACAGGGTTTTTTAAATCTGGCTCTGCAAAGGAGAAACCTTCCAGTCTCGTGACATTCAAAGGGGAGATGGAAGGGGGGACAAAAAGAAGAAAATCTCTTTCCTACCTTCCTCCTGCTCAATGGTTCTTGAGTTATCCATATGAAATGGGAAAGGTGCAAGAGGAGAAAAACCACCCATGTGCAATAAGCAATAAGCTGTGAGCAAGGCAAGAGGTGCAGGATGCAGCAGAGTGAGTTTCAAGCCATGGTATTGGCATGAGGTTCAGTTTCTCATCTCTGGGGTGATCACCAAACTCATCCCATCTTCAGGTACTCCAGATGAGGAGATTTCTCTCTGGCCAGAAATTCTGCCCTTCCAACATGAACTTCCACCTTTCGTGACCTACTTTTGACAATCCTATCAGAAGTTTCTACACAAACTCTGCATAGGACAGCAACAGGAGCCCCCATTCACATGAGGTCCATCCTCAGGTGAGGGAGTGAAAGGTGGTTTGTTTCCCCATTATTGCTTTAAATCCAGCACTTCATTTGCAAGCCCTGTGTTTAAAAGGAAAACAAAAACAAAACCAAAAAAAAACAACCACACAAAAAAACCCCAAAAAACCAAACCAAACCAAAACAAACAAAAAAAACCCACAAAAACAAAACCCAAACTAAAATCCCACAAAGACTCCTGGCAACAGATGATCAAAGCTGACACAAGTGGCCCATCCAAGCCATGGTCTAGAGTTTTGGACAGCAATAGGAGAGCAAAATACAAAGGTTACTTCTAGATGAGATGCATAACCAAGGAGAACACAATTAGGGCAACAGTCTGAGCAAAGAACCGACCACGCTTCTTCAGAAACAAAGGCATGGAGTAGCAGGGAGATGGGTACTGTCTAAAACTTCAGTGAGGAGGGAGGACATAGCACAACAGTTTCTGTTGAAGGGTTCTGCCCACCCCAGCCATTCTCTGTGTGGTGTCTGCACTTGCTTCTTAGGTACAAAAGTCACTCACTGCCTGATGTAGGAGCTTTGAGACAAGAGACTGGTGTCTCAAGATGTGCCAAAGCCTGCTGTGTCACAATGCAGGGATCACACAGCATGCCCTGTATCAGAGCAAGTCAAGGCCAAAAAGGAGCAATGCCAGTACTCTGGGCTTAGAGCTCTCCAAGCACAGGACTCAGGGTGTAGAGATCCTCATCAACACCCAGGGCGGTGATTTCAGAGACCTTGTTCCAGATCAGAGCCACCTCTATAAACAAGGGGCAAGGAAAGACAGTAGGAGTTTCCTGGTCCAGTGTGCACTGCAACCCTGTGAACTGGAACTCCAGAACTGGTGAAAAGAATGACAAACCACAGCAGGGTAAAGAAACCTGGAAGCCATGCAGCTTAACCTCAGCCCAGGGACTGGAGATGCCTAAACATCAGGATATCAAGAGTCACCAGATTTACTGAATGAGGACCCACAGCCCTTACCCAGACCCATGCCAGGCTCCTGCATTCCCCATTCATTGCCTACTCATAAATACTAAAATTCACCCAAGCATCTTCACTTCCCTTCTACAAACCACAGTGGTGGGCTACTACATTTATTATCCCATCACAATTAACCACTTCTGATTAGTTCAACTAATTACTGGGTGCTAGCAATTACTCACTGACAGGCCTCCTCAGAGTCTTTAATAGCTGTTCCCACAAGAGCAAACAGGTGAAGGCCAGAAGAAAAAAGCAAAACAACTAAACAAGGGGGAAATGAGGGAAAGAATTAAGAAATCCCTGGGCAGACCCAGGTCCTTTGAGATCCAGAGCAGCAAACAGCCCAGCTAATTAGCATGCCTGTTGCATTGCCAGCATGCACAGAAATTTTCCCTCCAGCCCTTTTTCTTGTAGAAGCTCATGATTTGGGATTTGTCCACAATACAAGCACTAGACAGGATATGTTTGCACATTGTCATTTCAACACTACAATATCTCTCAAAAATGCTAAATCATGTCTGGGTAATTTTGTTTAGAGGGTGAATTTTGGATCTTAAGCCACCGAGTGGAGGCATTTTCTTCATAGCTGACTGAAGACCTATAACAACAGGAGGATTAAGGAAGAATGTAAAATATTACAAAAGGGTAGCCTTAACTGACTAGTAACACACTTCTTTTGTGGATAACAGAGGAAAAAAAACCCTTAGGAGGATGCTCTACATGTTGTAATAGCAACTGTATGTTTTGTTTCAGACCCTGACAACAGAACTTAACAGAAAACAAGTTGTTAATGACACTCATAGAAGCAATCTTTATATGTATTAAGTTCTACATTATGCAGAAAAAACCATAGCCTTTTATCTGATGCTTAGAGAATGCTCTTGCTCCTGTTATTGAATTTTATGAGCTTTCCATAAACAGGAGAGCAGAGCATCCAAACAGTGTCTTTGTTTCCAGGTGCTGCATGCTTCACTCCCATGGCTGCAGCACCTGGAATGAGTCTGCTTCCAGACATCCTACTCCAAACCATTTTGAATTTAATAATACTGACCTGACAATATTTAAGGGGAGATTTCAACGAGTCCATAAACCATTTGTGTTGACTTCCAGGTGGCTTTTTAACCAGAAACCAGTCAGCCACAGACAACATGACCACAGATCCTGAAGTATCTCAGCATCCCAGAGACAGTCTCCAAGCACAGCTCAGACCTTATCAGGAGTGTAATCCTGGGGAAGCTGCTGGAGAACAGACACTAAGCAGCCTGACAACAAGAAGCCTGGTTCAGTGCCTTATCCCTCCCTTGCTCAAAACACGATTTTCCAAAATGATGAATTATTGTTTTCCAAGTAATAGTTTTGCACTGGAAACACTCATTATTTCCCAAATTGCCCTTTCAGCCTGGAAAGATTGCAGTGAACACAGGGGAATGTATCCAGCATTTGAGCCTTGCTGTGCCACAGGTGATGATGGGGAGACTGGGCATGCTTGTGTGGAGACTGGTGGAAAACATGATTCCCACAGTGGAAAAGTTTCCTGAGCACAACACCTTGTCCCTGGGGTGCTGAGTATCTGTGTGGGGTGGGGTGAATCTCCCTCAAAGCCCACAGATCCAGATAGGATCACCTGCAGGCCACAGATGGAAGAAACACCTATCCCACATGTACATGGAATTATTACCTAAGTGCATTCCCTGCTTGAGCAGGAAAGGACAGTGAGCATGGTCAGGAGACCTCTCCCACCCTGACAAACAGCATCATGCAGGTCCTTTCCCCTTCTGAAGAAAAACAAGGTGGGGAAGAGGGAGAGGCCACAGCTAAAGTTAAATTGTGCCATTAAACTTTTTTCTACAACAAACCGATTAACATCCGACTCTGCTATAGAACTCGAACAATACGAAAGGCTGCAAAACGCTGTCTGAAAAGGCAATAAAAAACAATGGTCACACAAAGAGCCCTTGCCGAGGCAGGAAGGGCCTCCAGACAGCCCCTGCCCAGCCTCTGCTCATGCCGAAAAAGTGCAGGAAAGGTGATTTTGTTTCAAAGTGAAATCTCTCTAAACAAAGTGTGCACTGCAGAAGAGCAAGGCTCACAATGGCATCCCCTTGTACAGGAATTACAAGAGCCCTTTGCTCAAAAACCCATCCCGAGGTTCTGCTCTCTGCCTTCAAGGCACTCTCTGCTCTCAGCTGAGCCCGGGGATTCCCTCCTGCTCTCCTTGTGTGGAGGTGGGCAGCACATGAGGATGTGTGCAGCTGGCCACACAGCCACCTCCTGAGCTCAGCCAAACCCTTGTACCTCTAGTTCTGCTGCATTTCTCCAGCTGCCTTCAAGGTATGCAACTTCCATTCTTCTACGGTTCTGGATGAGTTTTTCAGACCCCAGGAGATTATCCTGTGGACTGCACAAAAAAAGACTAAATTTTAACTCATGCTTTTGCTAACACATTCACTGCTGTAAATCAGCTGAAGTTCAAGCAGCCATGAATATCTGTAAGGTTAGATTTGATACTTCTAGTCAGCAATAATTTTTCCTGCAGACACACATGCACATAACACTGGGGGTTTTTTTTCCTTAGAAATCTTCATACATTTTCTTCACCTTTTTGTTCTTTTGTGCTTGCTTTCTGTGATAGGAGCAGACAGAATATCTCCCATGAAGCATTTTGGAGATTTCAAGAGACATGGAGCTCCTGGAGCGGGCTCCAGGAGAGAGCCACTAATTTGGTCAAGGGTCTGGACAACCTCTCTCATGATGAAAGGCTGAGGGAACTGTTCAGTCTTGAGCAGAGGCCACTCAGAGGGCACTCATAAATGTGTACAAATATCTAAAGGGTGGGTGCCAAGAAGATGGACCAGGCTTTTGTTGGTGGTACCAGCAATAGAAAAAGAGACAGAAATTGATACTGAGGAAGCTCCACCTGAACATGAGGAAGAACTTCTTTACTATGCAGTGACCAAGCACTGGAACAGATTGACCAGGGAGTGTGGAGGCTTCCTCACTGGGGATATTCCAGAATCATCTGGACACAATCCTATGCCCTGTGCTTTGGGATGACCCTGCCTCAGTTGGGATATTGGACCAGATGGCCACTGTAGTCCTTCCAACCTGACCTATTCTGTGATTCTGTGGTTTTGCCCACTCTTCAAAGTACAAGAGATTTTGGTGTCCCAGGCTCAAAGACAGTTGACAATTGGATTTGATGATCCTAAGGCTCTTTTCCAACCTTAATGATCCTGATTCTATGAGCAGGGCTGGCATCCAGGAGCAGTGGGCCATGGCCTGGAAAAGGTGGATGCAGGAATTTCCAGAGAAGCTGCTGTCAGAAAATCAACATCAGGAAGGAGCCTCTACAAAGGGGAAATGTTAGACCAGCTTGTCAGACAGGAGGGAATGGCTGACTAAGACTCCTGCCACATCTTACAGGGACTTTATTTTTTACCTGCAAGAAGAAAGTCTGGCTCTCCCACATTCATGGAGAGGCACCTCCTACAAAACATCCTCCACACTCCACCAGGCAGCAAAACAGTGGTCAGGTGTAACCAGCCTTGCTAGGGCCACCAAAAACAATCACCAGCCATCGTGGTCAGGTCAAGCAGTGCTGGACAGGGCCCGTGTTTGGGGCTGTGAGCCTGCAGAGGTGGGGCTTTGTTCAGAAGGGAGATGTGCCCAAGGGAGACCCCACTGCTTTTCTGCACCAGCCCTGAGGAACAGGTGGCCGTGGTGTGAACATCCATGCTGGTCTGGGATGTTTAATATCAAATAATCATAATAACAAATACCAAATAATCAATAATGATGTTTAATATCAAGTCAAGATGGAATTAAGGTGCTTGGATCTTGACTGCTTTACACTAATTCTGGATAGTATGAAAATGTAACCCGCTGGTTTTGCCTTTATGAGAATATTTGGCTTGTTCTGTTCCCAAGCTTGTCTCCTGTGCAGTGTATTTCTTGTGCTGATAAATATTTATGCTCTGTGATTTTGATTTATACAAGGGGTTTAAATATTGTAAAGCTGGATATAAGCAGCATAAAACAACATAAAACAAAGCACCAGTACCTAGAATGGGGTGGACAAAAAAGGGATGGCTCCTGCAGCTACCAAATTTTTCCCCAGAAAGGACCTCTTCCCCTCTCAGGAGCAACACAAATTGGCAGCATCTCCCTCTCTGGTTTACAATTGAGATTCCCAACCTGTGTGTATCAAACAGGAGAGCTGTTTGCAGTATTGCCAAGGTTACTAGAGTGAAAACATTGCAAATGGCATTTGCATGATTGTACTTTCAAATCCTAACTTGTAGCAACAGTGCATTTTAAATGAAGGGGATTTATAACTCAAACCAGAACACTAATCATATTCTGGAGTAATAGGATTTATTTGTTGGTTGTTTGGTGATTGTGGGGTTTTTTTAAGCTCAGAGACAGCAAACTATGTTCATGAAAAGGGGGCTGGCTGGGCTTACACCCTACTCCAACAATATTTTGAAAGGATTAGGAAAGAAACATGAATGTGCTCCATTTTCAGTATGTGGTTCAGAGCTTGTGTAGTCTTAATGCTTCCCTGCTATGAGAACATCCTAAATTGCTAAACAAGTTCAGACAATTGCCATTTTAAATGTGCAGCTCAGATCAGCACAAAAAAAGAAGGAGTCGTCTGAGGATCAAGAATGGATGTTTAACAGCACCCAGATGTTCTCCAGCTATGAAATTCCTTACCCAAAGCACACTGGGCACATTCTGAAGCAATGCTCAGTCCTCCACCAAGGCTAGGATTTACAGCCCAATATCAAGACCAACTAAAGCTGGAAACAGCTGTCTGGTTCCCCACAACACCGGATTTCTGGGACAGGCTATTAGAATTCTGGAGCACCTGACTTAAAGTCATGCAGTATTTACAGGAGAAAGAGCTCATTTAGGCTGTAATTTAGGAGGTGCACTAAATCATGGCCCAAATCCTTACATGGAATAAGTGGATTAAGTCAATGTACACCACCCAAAGAGTTTGACTTTAATCTCCATGTCCTGCACACACCAGACTTACGGGAACAAAGGTGCTCCAAGAGGGTTTGATGATTACCAGAAATAGCTCCAAAAATTCCCTGGATTTTTGACAAAAAGGAACTTTTCCAGACATTTCTAAAATATCTCTGTAAAACATGTTAAAGCCACCTTATAGGGCTTGTTTTAATGCAAAAATTCTCAGTGGTGGGCTGTTAAACTGTCCTGTCAGACATGGAAAACCAGGAGTGCTGTGTGGTCTGTTTCTGCAGCCATCTGAAGAGATAATAAACCTCACCTGACTACTGAGAACTTCATATAACACGTCACTTAAATTGCATGATCATATACTTGCTGGCAATTGATTTTAGACTAGTCAAAGGGTGTCAATTTAGGCAGCTAAAACCACCACCTAAAATCTCCAGTTGTGCTTGGGAATTCCAGCCTTTCATATATTCAGGCACACACTGATTTTATACAATGTGTGTGTATATATATAATTTCACACACACACATGCATACATCTATAAATGAAAAAATTAATCTGAAATATGTCGCCCTGCAATCTGTCAAATAAAGCTGATATAATAAATATGTCACTTTATTTAACAACTGATGCTGAAGAGAACTAGGCAGAATGAAAGAAATGAAGACAGGGCTTAGTAAAAACACTGAGGAAGGCAGAAATTAAAGCAATCAATCACATTCTCGTGGAATGTCTACACCACTCGAAATAATATTTTCTTGTCTGCTATTGATTGGATGCCACTGAACAAAATTACAAACAATGAATCTGGTGTTGCAAACAAGAATCACAATAAGAATAACTTATTTCAAAGCCTTGGCCATACACTTTGTAGACTGCAGGGTCTTGGACATCTGCTTCCTGTACCACCATAACCTAAGAGACATCCCTTCTCACTGACAATGGGGAGGCCAGGCTGCAAGGGAGCTGAAACAAGGGAACAGTCTCATTTCACTCTCCTTTGCATTTTAAGCATGGTTTAAAGCTTGTAAAATTTGGTAGGATTAGAGGACCCCACTAGGCAGGGGTGCACGAGAGAAGTACCCCTTTTTTTTCAGACAGTGAGATTTCAGTTTAGGAAGGAGAAAGACAATACCTTGAATTTTATTCTGAAGCAATCATAAGAAAAATTAAAGAAATTATGCTGAATCCTAGAGTAAAGCTGTAGTACTCGGCAGCCAGTCCCAGGCAACGTTTTAGAAAATGAAAGAAAATTCCTATGGGCCCTCCATCAGCCAGTGTCCCCAAGTCTCTTGGCAGGCTCCTTCCCCTTGCTCCAGTGGGATGCTGCCACTCTGATCCACGCAGGGACAAGGGACATGGGTCAGAACACAAGCTGAGCCTGATGGAGAGAGGACAGGACATGTCGCATCCTCTTGCTGCTCACCAAGCCACAAGTTATTCATCAAACACCTTCACTAACAGCACCAGGACAACCTGGGAAGAGAGGTGTTGTTTATGCTGAGCACTGGTCTGAAAAATTCACCTCCAGAGAGGCTGAGCTGACACAGCAGTGAGAAGCAAGACCCACGGCTGCTTCAAAAACCCCCATGAGCTTGGCTTGTTGTAAGGAGCAATGAATACATGGCAGGAGGGTTTTAAGCACCTGGGGGAAAGTCCTTTCTCACCCCTCCGAAGCTCAGAGGATGATAAAACAGCATTACTAAAACCTCTAGAAAAATCAAATGAGATGTTTAGATAAGCCAGTCATTCCTGATACTATCCAAACTCTAGAATAAAAGTGGTCAAATATGAGTGCAACATGGTGGATGAAGGAGCAAAGCAAAGAGGATGGGATAAAAGACACATCTCCCCTTCCTGCATTATTCTGTGATGCCACTGGGTTCTCACACATTAGCCATTTACAGACACATGCAAATGGCATGAAAACACCAGGCCAAATCCATCCGTGGTGCAAATTCATTGAGTTCCAGCAGATCTACACTGGATTCTAACTAGGCTTGTTATGTATAACCCAACATAATTGTAATTGGCAGCTTTGATTACACCCCACATAATTTCTGCTCTAATTTACCCACATGGAGTGAGAAAGAGGTAATACACAGGTCTGGCTGCGATGGTGACAGCAACGGGAGGAAGAGGGAAAGCATTCCTTGAACTGTGCACAATGGTCAGGAATGGAGCTGGAGGTATTCCCCACTGAAGAAACATTTGTTCTGCTGGTATGCAGGAATCAGGTTGTGTCTAATTTACCTTTAAGAAGTTTTACCTACCCAATAGTTTGTCACCCATCCCTGCAATATCCAACATAAATTACTGGAGATTTTATGGAGTGGGCATCCTTATAGGCATTTGGGGAGTAAAAATTCTGCTTGGAATGTGAGGAAGAGTGTGTTTGTGCACAGGTGAGATTGCAGTTCAAGGGATTTGAAATTAATAATTTTTTCCTCCCATCTGCCTCATATTCTTCCTCTATAGAGTTTACATGTCTCAAATTAGGAGACAATACCAAGGCTACAGGGATCAGCGATTCCGGCCGCACCTTTCTGGGAAGAAGTACTTCCAAGGGTCTTCCAGTTAGTGTGGATGGGAGTTATGTACACTGAACACACCCATCAGCCAAGCAAAGGAAGGAAAGCTGCTGTCCTCATGAATTACAATCACTTCAGAAAGCTTGGCCTAGATCCCCACCAGGGTGAGATTGTCCTTGCAGGACTGGGACTGCTCGATAGAGTCCATAGGCAGATCCATGGATCTTGGTTAATTGATCCTGTTGATGCTTTGGGCCCAGAAAGATGATGGCCCTAAGTTGCAGAGAAGCTGTGGAGGTAAAGGCACAAGTGATTGAAAGACAAGATGCAAAGGATTAGCAATGGCTCAGTCCCAAACCTGCAGAGGTTTGCCCCAGATCTGGGTGTGGCCAGCATCTTGATTGGTGTCTTCAATGAAGGGTGGAGAACTTGCTTGTAAAATGCCTGGTGGAATTAAGTCCTAAAGGGTTGCAAATGTTCAAGAGGACAGGAGCAGAATTCAGACAGGCCTCAGCCTGAAATGGATCTGAAAGCGGCAAGAAGGAAATCCAGAGAAATGAGTTCAGCTTCCTGCCCTTGGGAGGGACATCTCCAGAGCACAGGGACAACAAGAGGTGCTTATCTATGGTCTGGGGGATGGGGAAAAGGGCCACAAAGAGCCAGCAATGAGGCATCCCATCAGAGCTATGATGTGCTGACTGGAGGGGATCCACATGAACCTGCCATGGCATGATGGGGCATAACCCCCAACTTTCCTGTTGTGACTCCCTGCCCAAGACCAGGGCAGCCTCTGGGCTCTCTATTGAAGACCAGGCATACCTCCTGCCATCAGGTCAATACACATCCCACAATCAGATCAATTTGCTCTTTGGCCACTGCTGAATTTCAAGATGCAGCTCTGGCTTTGGGACCAACCCAGGCTGCGCTGAGGAGGACACCCTTTGTCCATGGCATGGTTTTCGGGGTGGCCAGTGCTCTGTACCCAGTTAGCAGCAATGCTGTGTGCACACAATGAGCATTTAGAGGGTGGAAGGAGCCTTCAAGATGCAAATGTGTCCAAATGTGAGCGAGGGAAGGCAGCAGGTGGAGGAAAGCCATCTGGCACCCTCTAGTGTGACACTCTGAGAAAAGCTCGTCCCTCTGCACCCAGCGCTGTTTTCAGCAGCCACTTTCCTCACCCCCACACCGACCACCCGTGCCCGCAGGCTCCGTCTCATCAACCCCCTTTAATTACCATCCACTGTAGCAAGACACGAAACTCATTAGCGCGAGCGGCATCTCCTCGTGATGATCCTGTCGTGTCCCAAGACATCCAGCGCGTGTGAGCCCAATCAGAAGGAGATGCACAGACCAGAGAGGCTCTAAATGAGATTTTCAAAGCTTTGGGGACCTGGCATGGCTGAGGGTAAAGAAGTGCCAATGCCAGGGCATCAGGGCCACCATCACTCACAGCACCACATGTGCAGGGTTGGGCATGACAACAGGCAAGTCCCAGGCCACATGCTGGGAAATTAGATGCGTTGCTGTTGGAGAGCATTAAGCTGGGAGACAGCAGATTCAGCTGACTATGTGACATCTGGGGTGGCACATTTGTATTAGGAGAGTCTAAATTAAAAAAACAAAACCGCCAAGGACAGACCAGGGTGTCCCAGTCCAGCCTGTACCCAGCAGTGCAGGCACAGCTACAGCTACTCAAGCACATTTCACTTTTTACGATTTTGCTCTCAAATCACTGGAAGAAAAACAACTTTCTTCCGTTCTTCATCACCTTCACCGTCCTCCAGTGAACTTTTGGGTAATGTATGCTGTGTCATCAGAGCAGCACTGCTCCGTGCATGGTAAACAGGCACCCATATATTTCTCAGGAACCAACACAGAGCACAGGCAAGAGCAGATAAAACACCCCAACCCAGAGAGCACCATCCCCTCTCGGGCACTGGGACCACCTCCACACACACTCCTGAACAAAATATCCTTCTCTCCCAGGGCTTTGAAAGCAAAAGAGGTTTGGGGTCAGGCCATGTGGCAATGGGACAGTGGCTGGTGGCTTGACCTTCAGCACCTGTGATGGTGTAGGTGGGATGTAGGTCCCAGGAGCAACTGCAGCCATCAGAGACAGGACAGGGCCAAGTCCCAAAAGGCCATATGAGTGGTACTGCAGCTACATTAATGAGTGTCCCTGTTGACCTTGAAGACCTGGCATCTAAACCACCTTTATCTCAATGAAGGTCACTCCTGCCTGACACATCACTACTGGCATTTTGATGTGTTGGAAGTTTCTATGATCTGCATAGTGTTTTGTGTTTGGTTGAGGGCCAGTTTGTCACCTCAAAACAGTCCTGTATCCTCATCCCTCATGGAATCATTTAGGTTGGAAAATACCTCTAAGATCATCAACCCTAAACCTCAACCCAGTACTGCCAGTTCCACCACTAAACCATTTCCTTCAGTGCCACATCTACACATCTTTTAAATCCCTCCCAGAATGATAGCTCCACCACTGCCCTGGGCAGCCTTTCCAATTCTTTACAGCCTTTTCAGTGAAGTTTTACCAATATCCAATCTAAACGTCCCCTGGCATAAATTCAGGACATTTCCTCTGGTTTCCTTAAATACACCAACCCTCATCACTCTACAAGCTCATGCTCTTCCTTGTTCTGTTAGTCCAACACCAAAGGACTCCACTTGGGTAGGGGAAAACCAGGGCCATGTGTCTCCTGCATCACCTCTTGCATCCTCACTGCCCTCCTCTGTGTCCTGTGCTCCTCTGAACCAGGAGAATATTCCCCATGGAAACCATTCTGTCAGTAATGCAAGCCATGGATCTGGCTCAGCTCTGGGTAAAGCTGGATCCAGTTTTACAAAACCCATCTCACAAGCAAGTTCATCTCCTATAAATAAACACAAAACCTGGAGCATTTGCCTGGCCCCTGAAACAAAAGTAGTTTTGCTACACAGCTTAAATTTTTATTGCTAGTTAGTGTAAGGGAGGCAGAAACACAAAAACATAGGCTGAGCCAGGATCTGTGCAAGCTCTCACAGGCAGATCAGCCAGTGTATCCCCTTAATAATCTTTAAAATGCCTCTTGCCTGTCATGCTAAATTGCAAGGCCATTTTATGATGTGGACACATGTTCACAGAGCCCATCCATGAGGCAGACTGATCTCAACTGATCAATATATTCAAAAAGGAGTGATTTTTTTCCCCCTTAGAGATGTGAGATTTCTTCTTAAAATCAACTATTATTTTAAAACCAGAGACTCATCAAAAATAAGTATACTGAATTCAGTGACCTAAAGGTATCAGAGGTGACTTGAGCCGTGTTCAAGGCTTCAAAGTTATGACCAGATCACCAGCCTCCATCAGAAGCAGCAATTTTTTTTTGGAGGCAGGGCAGGATGACAAACATTAAAACAACTCCCTTACACCAGCCTTTCCACTTGCAAACCACAGCTCCCTTGACATGTGTGATGCTTGAATCTTTCTGGGAAACCACAGATACAATCTTGACATAGAAACTTGACAGAAGCACTGTTTCAGAGGACATCACTTTGAAAACAGGTTTGGGTTGCTCTGTATCCTGCCTGCCACAGCAAACACCTAGAGAAGAGTAGCAAACAGACAACTCAGTGTGTAAAATTAGATTGTATTTTCTGCTTATGCACTTGGGTCACAAAAGGAAGAGAAACTAGGGCCCAAACCTCATACTTGATCTATGTTAGTGCAATGTCACAGTGATCCACACCCACAGCTGTTCAGTGGTACTGCAGTAGGATAACTAATACAACGATACCCAGAGCAAATGGGACACATTTCATCTTCCCTCTGCCCTCCCCAAAAGCAGAGCCATTAAAGGAAAGCTGGAGGGCAGGCCGTGGCTCAAGGTCAATCAACACATCTCCCCCATGGAAATTGCATCTGGCAAAGGTTTGGCCACAGGACCTCAGGAACAGGACAAGGGGCTGTGTTGGTGAGAGCAGAGTGAAATCAGTGATGATGAGAGAAACAGCCTGAGCTGTTGTAAAACTGAGGAGCTGGAACCTGTGCATGGAATGGAAAGATGAAAAAAAAAAAAAAAA